>JTDE01004767.1:10529-34729 GCA_014338405.1 Paragonimus skrjabini miyazakii | reverse complement strand
GAGACGTGGCAGCCGAAATAGAATGAATGACCAAATTGAAGGCGTGATTATTCTAACACTCTCAGGAATATATCGATACGGCTGTAGAGTACGTTCAAAGCCTACAGGAGACAGACGGAGGACAGCACGAGCGACCGGACAAGCCATTGCTCAACGAAATCGGATCAACGGCCGAGGAATGGCAGGCAGAAAACCCCCGGGTAGAAGGCGCGAATCACACACCTGACGTGCGAGCGGAAACCAGGGGGTGTTGTGGACTGGAATTGTGATTCAAAATCGCGAGCGCTCGTGTGGCATGGTAACTAGCGAGTTGGACAATAAAGATTGTGCTTTATTGGACGCCTTTTCGCTACAATATTCCAAACCATGATTTGGCATTTCCTGTTCCGTGTGTGGTGGGTTATTTCAAATACGACAATCCGGTAGTTAGGGGATGGCAAATGTTCCGAGAAATGAGTCTTTAGACTTCAAACCGTGCCTTATTAGGGCATTCCAGCATTTCGGCTGAAGTTAGAAAGACGAAAGTTGTCTTTGATAGGCAAGACTGTCGGACACTGTTGAAAGTGGTAGCTAACAGCACTAATGCTGTTAACCATTGCGTTTCCCAAATTGTTTCGCAACAATTCACTAAACACTTGGCATTCTAGTTCCGCTGTAACGACATTACGTAATTTGTTAATCTGTCAAATATACATGTGCAGTGAGAAAACTTGTTCCGATTCGAAGGATTAGTTTAACGTGGATTGATATGATAGTATTTTCACCCGCAAAGTGAGCCCAAATAGACAGCGACTGCAAGAGTTATTTGGTCAGCCTAAAGAGCTCTTAGTGAGATTGCGTTGTACTCCATGGCTGTTGAACCAGGGTCATGCAAGTCGTACACACAAGGTCAAGTCAACACCGTCACCCGAACTCACGTGCCAATCACGAATCACAACTGTGTAACACAAGTGATTGATCGCTAAGACCACTCTAAAAGGTAAGGCAAGCTGGAATGTGTTAGCCCATGACGTACACAGAACGCGAAGTGGATCTCGACCTGTTTGTTCAGATGAATAAACTCCACATAAAAAGGGTACTATATAGGGCACCTTATGGCCTGGTCCATTCATGCTTCCGATGTTTCTCTGCTAGATCCGGTACAGTTAAAAGACATCTGAATCGATTCCTCATATTACTTACCCGCTGTGAAAAGATGACTAAAGACACTGAAAGTTACCCATCCGCAGTATGAATGAGAGTAAAATGAGCCTATTTTGTTATCCCCGGAAAACAACAATCTTCTCTACTAGTGTTTGTTTTAGGAACAGCGACTCCAAAAAGATGTTGAGAACTGCTGTTTTGCGAGACGTGTTATTCATAAATACACTTTTCCTAGCAATATTGAAAAAAAAATTGTTTATCAATATTATCAAATACATTTTTGACCCTTTACTGTTGTATGCCACACCTCAACAATCTGTCAAAGTTGGTTGTGGTTTGTAACTTCGTCACTAAATCAATTCAGAAAGCTACCAAGATTCGTACATCCCGAACATGAATTGCACAAGTATGGTGATATGCGACCGCGTATGAGGCGAGTTATTTCATGCATGTATAATGGATTCACTATACTTATCAGACTGAAAGTTGAAATAACTCGTGACAGTTGGCTAGTTACATTCATTAACAACGTTTGCTTTCTAGTCCATTAATTTCATGCGAGATTTTTCGACACAATTTGAGGATCTGTACAAAGTTTTGGTCTACAGTATATGGTTAGGATAATGAGACATCCTGAGGGATACCGCATTAAACATTCCACGTGTACAGATACATGGATTAGCATGAATAATCCAGTGACGTTCCCGTAAATGTCCAGCTCACAACGTGTACTTAGGGGATGTCACAATTGATTACGTTCACCAGAATCATGGAGAAGTTATAGACTGGCAACCTCCATATTTTAAGCTAAAAACTCCATGTATATAAAAAAAAATCTATACGGAACACTCACTGTGGAAAGTACCTGTAAGAATGAAAAGGTGATAACTGAAAGGATAGGCTAAACGAACAACTTATGGTATAAACATGATGTCTAGAAAACTTAAACATAACTGTCAGAAGCTAGAAAGAATCCAGCGACATGATAAGATTAACACGCCAAGAGAGGCTCAGCCAACCTAGTCTACAATACATGAAACGCAAGAGTTCACCGAGTATTCTCATACGATGTTTCGGAGATCAAAATGAGAGACTGTAGAGGAAATAGTTCTATTTCGCAACATGATTAACTTCACGGACCAACTCCAGACATTGAGGAGCCAAAGAGTTTCAACCCGACTGAGAACTGTTCACATTAGGCTGTCATTGCTTGGAATACGTTGATCCAATAAACAATAGAAGGAATCTGTTTTGCATTTTTGTGAGAAAGCTGAAGGAAGCATGAGAAAAGCCACCCACAGAGCTGATGTAAGAACACAAAGATTTCCAGATGACTTGTCTACTAACTTAATTGTCGGGCTTCAGCCAAATTACATAGCACTATTATTGTTAGTCTTTTCTGTTTCGTCTGCACTTTAAAAACATCACCCACACCTTTCGATATGTTGCGAACAACTACCTTCATACTTCACATTATGGTGATACACTTTTGACATTGTGGGTGAAATCTACCAAGTAGTGAAAACTCAGGGGTTAATTGACTGATTTAGATATTACTCCTCGGACACCTTAGGCCGTGCTCTTCAATGAGTGAAAATCAACTATATTTGCAGAGTCGGGTGTGGCTTACCAACGAGTACAAGAACCTGTACAATTGTGGTCAATCACCACATCGTTGCTTACATAAACTAAACTGAGTCAAAGGCTAGCCTGATTAAAACTTTAGAGTTTTTCATAGTGAAGCTCAAAATGAAATGAAAACTGAGGTGGAAACACAGTGACTAACAATGACATTATGCGATTCCATGAAGTATTCACCGACCGGACTTGGTATCTGTCCTGGATTATGGTGACACGCATACGATTGGTCAACATCGTATGCACTGTTATCCTGCTAAACTTTGTTTACACTCTTTGTTGGTCTATTGCCTTTCGTTGATGAAATTTATACAAGTCGCCAAGTCTTCCACCCTATCAAAACACAGTTTCCGATTGGCGATGATCATGTGCTTGTCTCCGTTGTGCTCTATTCGGACCGGTTGGTTCTGGCTATTAAACCTGAAACGACGCGTAATCTACCTGACTTGCTGATGGCTATTCGCAATCTGCCACACCTGGGTGGATTTAGCTCCCAGGTCTACATGGAGCAAGCAATTGCGGCAACATTGGTCGGAGCTTTTCCCCCTAGGGCTGAAACCGCGAACGTAAACACAACACGCGTCGTCATCCTTCTCACTTCGGGCGGATTGAGTGCAGTAAAATCTGGATTGAATGCACAACCAACGACGAGTGTTACTGGGACGATTTATGGACCGTTCATGCAGCCAGCTTCTGCGGGTAGGACAACAAACAAGTTGACTAAACCTGCCGTTGCTAGGCTTGAAGAACTAGGACGAAAACTGAGAACTCAAGTGGACTACGTGTTCAGCATTGGGTTAAAAGGTGCATATGCACCAGGAGTCAGAGCACTGTCCAAGAAGTCCAAGCAAGTACTGTTGCTTGACCAGTCTCAAGGCTATGAGACACTTACTGTGAATGCATTGGATCCGACAAAAGTGATTTGTCCCATTCCAGGTGAGTTTACTAGGAAGCGATTCGGTGAAAATAGACTAAACTGTTAACTGTATTCAAAAACTAAGTTGTGAATCAATTTTCACCCAGACTGTACTAGCGCGCACAACACAACGACACTCTTAGTCGGTCACCGTTTAACCGTTGTAATTTGGTCCTGGGGTTCCAGAGTGAGGGTAAAGAAGATGTGTTCGTGATATTGGTGTATAACCAGATACTTTGCTACTGTACTAAACCTTTCGTTTTGGCAGTATTTTGTGTTTTTGCAACCGTTTATTGTAAGCCACAAGCAAACTGTGGTCTCTGGAACCCACATGCAGTGCTTGGGTCATACTAGCGTGTAATACTCGGAATTAGGAACTTCGAATAGCCCAGAAATCGTTCTCGGATTGAAACCCCTCTCGTAAGTAATAAGGAGGAGACCTCGTACTGTTTGCGGTAAGTAGTTCATATTCATGAGACAAGAAGCCGAATTTATGGATGTACAAAAGTATTAAAGTAATCACAGTCAATCATTGGCTGGTCGTATTAGCACATACAAAGTCACAAACTGAATGTTATCTGGTGCAATACAAAACAAAGAAATAGACGAATAACAGAAGGCGTAACATTAAGACTGTTTGTCCAATCCAGATGTAGTATCTTTAACGCGACGTTTGGATTGGCCCCCTGATATATCTTCTATTGTGTCGGGTATGGATAAGCGGTGAACTGAATAGATTTTCACCACATATCGGCACGTGGATGTATGTAATAATTCGTCGTGTTGCATATTGCATAATCTTTCACTTTGTTCGTTTAAAATGCACTCCTATTTCGAAATGTTTACGAGTAGGTCGTTGCTTGACAGAACTATGTTTTGATGACTGTGTCACGGAAGGGTTTTTCAACACCTGATCACTATGCACGGTTTCTGGGGACTGTTTCATGTTGTTGAGCGACATGAAAGGTGTGGTCATAATGGTTCTGCATTTCCACATGAACTCCCACTATAAATATCCATTTTTTCCTCAGTGTGTTTGTGGTAGCTAATCACATTTCTTTACGTTCTATGAGCAAACACGTGGAATCGCTGGAATCTGTGGGTGATAGTAATGAACAATTATTTGGTGAGGATAAGTGCACTTCGGTTATTTAGGTGGAATGAAAGTCCATGACTAAATAAGGTTATTCCAATTAATTCTTTCAGATGAATCACAAATATCATACGTGTGAATGTCAAACATTATCTGGACACATTTGAAAAATGTGTAGTATAGCAAATTTTCGGTACTAGTCGGGCGGAAATCTAAAGAGAAAAGTGTATGCGTTTGAGCCTTAGGTCAGGTTGTTCTGTTCAGTGTGACATACGGTTTCAAATACACACCTTTGGGTGCAATGAGTGATGATGGCAGGTGGATTGATTTGTTCACGCCATTCGTCAAATAAATTTGACATGTGGTCAGTAAGACAATGTTGAGCGTCTGGTCCACGGACAACCTCAATAGCAGCAACAGCAGCAGTCACCGAAAGGACAAAAATACATCGGCGATTTAGGCTGATGTTCGATGGAACCGGACGGTACTGAATGATGGTCACAAGTACGTATGGAAAGTTAAACTGAGGGGATGTTACTTGGGATTTCTGACTGAACATAATGCAGTCAAGTTTGGTAATGTTGTCGTTTCATCAGTCGTGCTTAACAAACTGACCTTGTTGTCAGCATCACTGTCTTACATGTACAATTGTGACAAGCATCGACGCCTATGTGTGACATAGTACTCCAAACCAAACGGAAATAAACAGACGGCGTATGCGGTCGTCGATTTGATCTTAATCTGCGGGACGGACTCGTAAGTTTTGCACCCTACTCACTAACCAGGTTGGGTAACCTGACGTATCTCTTACGATACCCTTACGAATAACTAATCTATGATTATTTCACCCACCTCAGTGTTAGGTCTGTGACGTGGTGAATAATAATGTTGACTGAGACGAGGAAGGGCTGGAGCAAAACTTCCTGTCTAAAGTGAGCTAGGTCTGTCGATAATTTTTACTAATTGTTAATCTCATCGTTTCGAAATGGACCAGTAAAAGTTTTCTGGGAGATTTAGTCGAGTATGGGCATTATTCTGAAAGTGAGTGCCTAACTCCATAACTGTCTTAGGACAGATTAGCTGGAATTATGACTGATTGTTTCGCAAGCTATTAAAATCAGCGAGCGCAAGAGAATCCGTAAAACACTCACTTGGTACCTGTGTAGCCTTCTATACACGAAAGGCAATCCTATATATTGCATCCTTACCATACGTTAATTAATATAGTGAGGTAACAGTTAAGCTTACTCTCAACAAGCCACTCCATAATTCAAGCTTGTTGGTTTTGAAAATAAGACGTTCTTGCGGCTTTAGTAACAAGAATTTATCAAGAATTATAGGAATATCTAGAAAAATTCGTCTGCTGGTTCATTAAAGTTACATGGTAGTAGACTGTACGACAAAATCCAAAGTTGTTTTTTTGGGTTTCAGGACAAGTTACATCAGACAACTGCCAGATTGACTAGATTTAAGAAAGAAGGTTGGACTAGTCTTTTCAAGGACATCACTTGTTGGTACATCATATTGAATGTCTCGACAGTATGGCGTTTTGTAATGCTCGTCGGTTGAAGCAGTTTTAGCACTGCTAACTTCATGGGTTATCCTTTGTACGCTATAAGAACACGTTCCTATAAATCGCAAGAAAACATATGTAAGACTCGGGAATTTATAGACATTAAATCCACAACAGTTGTAATCCTGTTGTTTGTCCGCTAGACTTTACACAGACTTCGTTAGTAATGAAGCTGATGAAGTGGTCTGTTGAACTGAGCAACCTAGTCATACACTAAGAGTCAAAATCCCGATTCATCTCATTAAAGATCTTAGCGTTTCTGTGTAATTAACTTGTCCTATTATCAGCGGACTTCCGAATCTTATCGTGCTCGTTTTGTAGATGGTCATGCCAACCAAACTTTGCAAAAAAGTTGAAGAAAATGTCACATTTTTACGGGGATGTGCGAAATCATGAACTGCCTAGTCAGGTTTAATGTACGCGCATACTCCTAAGGTGGCTAGCCGAGAAATCGTTTTGGGTTAGTGGTCTATTCGAACAAGACTCTACCTACAAAAAGAATGATTGAATGATTATGGTACACGTATGACAAAAGCAAGGCATATGTTGTAATAAATAGAGTGGTTTCGTTTATTCTCAACAGTTGTAAGTACAAAACATGCAAATCATATACGCCTGACTAATAGGCCTACAAACATGTGTATTATATGTTCAGAGCGTGTATTTTCTACTTTTGCGAATGAGTAAAGTAAACAAAATGTTAACATATTATAACATGTCTTCTTTCTAGTCTGATGAAGTGGTCAAATAGAACTCAGTGAGTAAGTATGCATAATTTTGTGTTGGTTTATGTACCGTGAAAACCTCTCGGCTTCACTGCAGATGAATTTCATAAACTCGAAATTTTCACTATCAATTTTGAAAACGTCACGTCAAACGACCTGTATGAAAGTTGAACGGTTCTTATAAAATCGCTTCAATTCATAACAGTTTCTGATCGTTGCGAACAAAGTGGAAAATCCCGGCCGGACCACTCTTCGATGACCACAAATGCCATTAAACCAACTTTTTGGTATGGTTCACCCTTACCGTACAGCCCACTCTTTCCTGGATTCTTTCCAATGAATCCTCCTGAACCCCCACGAGAACCTTTTCTGAATCTGGCAGGTTCCATTTATCGAGATGAGGAGGAAGAACAACGTTTGCTGCTACGCAGGCGGGTAGAAAGGTTACTGAATAAACTTATACACCCACAAAACGATGACAACTTGTACGCAGTTAACGCAAAAATGAAAGATGCTGGACAATTTATTCCAGTCATCATAGTACCTCAGAACGTATTTCAACAACTTGCACAAACTCGCACTTTCACACAACCGTCCGTTGCTACAAACACCCCATATGTTCCGATGCTGAGGAGTATTAGTCTGTCATGGAAACCATGGGAGTTGTTCTCCATACGCCATAAAAGCGGACAAAACACAAGTGCGCCACAAATGAAATCAACCGAGATCGACGAGGACAACTGGACTGTAACGTCAAAAGCACCGAGGGATGGTAATCCTTCAAACATGCAAAAAGTTGACGAAAATTCAATGCTTTTGTTAATGATGCCTCTAAATCACTCGTCCGATGAACTTATGAATACACAACCTCCGACTTCACAAAATAGTTTTTTCAACCCGGGAAATCAGACGGACAACCGAACGAAGAACACGGTAAGTTCACTACAAGTATATGGGTACTACACATTCTAGATAGCATGTATGAAATTGTTATCCTTTTTCGTTTTCACGCGGTTTTACGTTCTAAAACGGCGCTATTTAAAAACCACTATAAAAATTCTGTTTTGTTTGAATGAATACAAGATATGGTCTTATTAAGAAATGGAACAGCCCCTGTTAATAATACTAGGCAGTCATATGTGTGTCTTGAACACGATGTCACCTGATTGTGACGAAAACCCAGTTTAGAAACTTAATTCGTTTGATAAGTTAAGGTAAAAAGGAAGTTAAAAATGAATTAAGATATCTAGATCATCAGACCATAAATTACCATTGAGGTTTTCAACTAGGCTCACTCTATCTTTCAGTTCACCGATGCACCAAAATTGGATGAGTTTTCCGGCCCGACTTCATCCGGCGATATACTGACTTTCTCAGGGGGTCGATATAGTGCATCACTATTCCTAAAGAAGTCATTTATCCATTACTGCAAAGTTGTCTTTCTGGAACAAATACAGAATATAATTCACGCATTGGAACAACTGCTCAAGGGACATGCGGTTTTTTTGATGGCCAGCAAATTATACTAAATCGCTTAGTTGGGTAGATCCATCACACGTGACAGGGTCGCGACATCAGCTGATGGCCTTAGTGTTAAGTTACAGTATAAGAATCCCGTGTTTATTTCACGTTTGTTCAAATAAGGCAGAAGCACTGGAAGTCTGAACCAGTGATGGCGTTAATCACCGAAATTCCGTTTCAGTTGCATCCTTCGTCCCATAGGTATAAATAAACTGAACTGAATGAAAATGGTATTGCTAATCATGGCCAGTCGAAAGAATGGATGCTAAACCAACAACTACTCTAAACATTTTTGGAGACTATGCCCCTTCCGTCACAAGCACATAACTAGGGTGATAAGAACTGGGGACTATATTTGACACCAGTGTTGTGAGCCAACAACGCGGATGGCGTAAGGGTTATTTATTCAGGAAAGCAACAGGTGGGTTATGCATTTCAACAAAACCGCCAACAAAAACACTCATCTGCGTGCGGTACTGGGCCCAGAACGTGATGATTACCACAGACACCAATGCTCAGTACCTTTACGTACCAAGAACCATTCCATGCGATGCTGCACTCCGATGTTTCTTGTTGTATTTTCCCTGCGGCTACTGCAATGTCAAAATCTATGCTCTGGTGCCCACTACTGAATAGTAGTGGTGTGAATAGCATAGTACGATCGCTCCTACTCACTAAACTAGAATGGCAGGAAAGTGACCTACCCGCAAAGTAAACAAGGGGTTCAGTTCCAGCCTAAGAAAAAACGTAAATGAGATCTGAAAATAATGGAATACTCAGTCTCCCTGGGATAGACTTGGAGACACGATTACCACATACAACACTTATCGGCGAATTAATTGTAGTCTTAATCTAGAAAATAAACAGAATGCTGTGATCGTAAAACTCGACAAGGTATTCTTTGTGTATATGTTGAACGGAAGCGATGGTGTAACAAAGAGGGGTGTGGTATTTTTTGATGCATTAACTCCTAATGTAGATGATCCCTCAGACAGTACACGACTGACGAAGAATCACAGTAAAATGGAACTTCACACAATACGTAAACAAGAATCTGCAAAGAAAGAGGAACACTACAAACTGAGACCTATTAGCACTGAAGTTTCTGTACTCTATGGCTTTACAAAAGAATACAAGTTTGACAATCCTGTATGTCTGGTCCACAATATAATTAACAGTGTTCATATCCTGTGCTTAGAACCTTTTTTAAAGCGTTGCCTATCGTATCAAACTAACAAATACATATTCAGAGTTGCGAAATGTTATCCTCTGCTATTCTGTACTTAGTCGTTAACACTTCTAAATATGAAGTCGGAGTCATCTACGTGCACTTTTGTATCTGTGTGATCTGTATTCTCATCGTAATACAGTTTGTAAAATAATCTAACTCAATTTTGAGTATAAAGTGTAAAATATATCCCCCAATTTCACGATATTCAGGATGGGGAACGACAGTTTGTCAGAGCGAGTAAGGGGTAGCAGCTATCTTAGCGAAATTGAAGCTCTATAAGTGATACATCAACCCGCAGAATCGATAAGTATGGTACGCACGTCGTGCTGTTTACTCCAAGTTGTCACTAACGTGTGAGTTAGAGGAAGGTAGATGGTCACCCTTCTTAGACTTTCTACCCACAACTACAGCAATAGGAAACACCGGGCGTTCGGTTTGCCGAAAACCGACAGCACGTTGACTTCAGGCGGATTGCTCACTAGCGGATAATCAAGGTCCTGTTGTGTTGCAAATGGAGAAGCCAGGTACGGCCAAACACTAACATTTCGCAGTCAGGAGAGCAAACTCACTGAAGGAACGGTGGACGCAGGAACAACTGTACGGTCCCACGGTTAACTGTACGGAACTAGCCTACAAACGTGAACAGGCTAAAGTCCAATAGGTCAGTTAGGAAGGTTAGATGGTTCAGTCTAATCAGACGTAGACAAATATAGCTACGGCCGCACTAATAAGTCTCGTACGCAGCGCAGGCACACGTATGTAGCCACAATGTCCGTTTACGTAGCCGAGTCTCTTTCAAGCCTTACGTTTAATGCCAGGCAGTTTGGCTGTATTGGTTAATAGAAGCTGAAAAGCATACTCAGTGGCCCACAGCTGTCACTTTGCTTTTGGTTTTCTCGCACACCTTCTATCAAAAATAAAGCAATACACTCTTACTTAACTCTTGGTGGAGCCCGTCAGTAGTGTATAGTCCAGGCACGACCCGGACTGACATTCCGGTCACGCTTTCATAAGGAAAACGCATTGACAACGACGCCATTGGCTGTATACTAGGCAAGATTAAATTATCATATGTAAAGGCTCAGCCACATTCGCCTGTGATTAACACTGGGATTGTCTGATCATCTCGATGGGAGACACAGCAGCTGTCTTGTTAACTCCATTTGATGACCCCACTACTAGGACTTATCTCCAAGTTGCAGTCAAGGATGACATTAACCACGTTGGGTAATATTTTTTTTGTAAGTGGTAGGGATTGGTAACTAATATAAATTGAAGATCACTCTCGACCATCCGCAGCTGTCACATTTCCATAGAGCTCTCCCGTCGGCACCTTCATAAAGAGACAGCAGACTCGATTTTTGCTCTACTAAGGCTCGTCAGTGGTGCATATTTTTACTAAGCCCTTGTGTATGGAAATGGGAAAGCTCCAAACAAGTTATGTTCAAGTCTTGTTAACCAAAAACTCCTTACTACTTTACTTTGGATCGATATGCTTGATGTTGTAGACTCAAGTTAATTGACTGAGACTTCAAATTTACCGCTGTTATCAATTATTCGATACAGTCTTACGATTTTTGTCCATAGTTTATGGTTTTATCTGCTGATGCGGACAACAATGCATAAACAGAACTGACAGGTTACTGTAACCAAGAGTTGATGGACGTATTCCAAAAGTGTTAGTGACAAGTCAACCGAACGAATCAACAAGCGTTTTGGTGAAGAGCTCTCATGGATTACTAAAATTATATAGTGATGTCTGACCACAGTGTGTTCCCCTTTTCCCGTCATAAACTTGAACAGAAAAGTCAGAAACAGCTTTTTGCACAGTGTATCTCTCGAGCATACTTCGGTGCATCTCATCAGGTACAAACTTCAGTTTGTGAGTTTATATAGCAAAGTTCAGTGGACATCGTGGAGTTAGACAACAAAATCAACAACCACACAAACACACGCATACACATCCAAATGCATCAGTTACCACAGCAATGTGGTATTGACGAACAAGTCTTTCTGTACGCAGAAGGGTGGCTTCCATTTGCTAATTGCTACCGCCTCGGCTAACCAGAGAAGCCTTCGATTTTTTGTTGCGTAACATACCCGGAACACCTTCTGCAGGTTCAGTTGGGGTCAACAAGTCAACAGGTGTCAACAGGGTCAGAGAACACATTTCGGTTTGGGTTCGCAAAACTCTCATGGATACCACAATATCAGGCTCAAGTCAGAATGTGACAGTTCACAAGGAACCAGCATCACCGATCGCCCGACACTAAGGAGTTGCACGTTTTCGTAATTGTTTTGTTACTGAAGAGAGTAAGAAATACACCCGCATCATAAAATGTTTGCTCTCAAAACAGTATTTACATGGATAAGCACCACGAAATCTTTCACTGGTATTCATTTAGGGAAATAACTTTACTGTCCTTACTTTGGCCACAAATATATGTTAGATCCCTATTTTACTGACACATCGTCCTCATCTGGTTTCAGCCGAGGTTTACCATTATAGTGCATGCTATATCAGTTGAAAAGTTGCTTCTCACCTATATACACGCAGACAGCTTTTCAAAATCCGTTCACAACAGTATGTCATCGATTGACAGATTCGGACAGAAACCGCCATCCACTGTTTGATGTCTTCGTGAATGGCAGTAGTGGGAAGAACACTGAAACCTTACAGCTGTATTATTTGAAATATCTTTTTTTTTTAAATCATCATTACGACCTGTTCCAAATTGTGTCAGTGAACAGAAGCTTAATGGGGCACACAAGTCAATTAACCATACGACGGGTAACAGGTCATAATTTAATTACTTCGATATGTTATGAGATATCACGTAAGTGCTGTTTAGGGTAATCACCTCACAATACATGTGTAACACGGACTGCATAAGGAATAGCACTAACGGAAGTCCGAGAAGGCAACGTGGATTAGGCAATAAACGCTTCAGTCCAAACTAGTCAAAACAGACGGAGATGCAAACAACACTGCATCAACTGTTCTAATATACCCTGAGATTTCATCATAGATAAGAACATGGCGAACAAGCTCGTTTTCGGTAAATCATCCTCAGACCAAATATAACACAGTAAACATGAAATTAGTTGTCAAGTCGAGACTGTGCGGAACCGAATACAGTATGAATCTAATGTCATTTTTGGATTACGGACATGGTTACTGTGGTGCCATGTTAACTGTTCCAACGGCAGCAGGCCGTGATGACTTTACTGCTTGAACAAAAGACTTCTGCGCACAAATTAAGGTTTCTCAGCCGGGTATATCTGAACAGTTGAAACAATCCAAAAGCTTGAATAGTCACTTCAGGTTCGGCAATAGGCATGCGGTAGCAAGCGAACACTGGTTTTCCGAAAGCATGCCTAGAAACGGAAGTGTTTCAAAAAATTTTTCCAAGTAAACTGAAGAGGAGAAGCCGTATGAAGCCGACGACAACGATCCTTATTCTCCATACCCTAGACGAGATCGTTACAATTGCCGTTCGTATAGTTGATCTGGAATACAATGGGTTGCAAGGACTTCCTGGGATGGAACAGTTAGCTGTGGATGAACCTGTTCAGTTTGATGCATATTTAAAACTTATCACGCGGAAACAGGTGGATAAGAGACTCATGTGGGTGAACTGCAAGTTGAACCATATCCGTGAACTGGCGGCTTTTTCCACGAACACGCCTAGGTATGTTCATAATATCTCGTCATTGCGTCTATCTAATACACTTGTAGAAGTTTCATCATTGTGTCCAAAATTATGTTGCCCAAATCAGCGTACTAGACAGCTTGATTTAGAAGTTCAGTTCCAAAACATGTTCGGTCAACTAGATGATCACACGTCATCAACTCAAAGTTGTAACAGTTTACTACAACGTTGGTCAATGCATGCTATTAATACCTTAGTTCAAAACCCAGTGTGCGTGGGATGCTGTCAAGAGATCATATGGAGACCCTAAAGAATCTATAGAAAGATGACAACATCTTGATTAATATATGTGATAAAGGTGCGGGAATAGTGCTGTTAGGTAACTAATCGTACCTAAACAAGAGGAACGATATACCGAAGAATGTTGCCATATTTCGAAGAATGGAGCCTGAGAAAAACAAGATGCTTGCAATTGAGAAGCATGTCTCTAGATCCTTGAGGAAAATGAAGCAGAATGGATAGATTGATGCCTCAGTATTCGAGAGGGTGCAACCAACAGGCTCAGTCATACGAAGACTATGGCTTACCTAAAATTTATAAGGATGGCGTGCCTCTACGCCCGATTTTAGACACGGAGAACTCGCCATTTCATGCAATGGCTCACCCACTAACCGAACTTTTGGGACCACTCCGCAACAGACAAGCTCCAAACAAAGGATACGTTTCTATCCATCAAATTTAGAGATCAGACTTTGGATAATAAAAAGATGCTGTCAATGGACATGTGCCCGCTGTTTAAGAACGTGTCACTTTGAGAGACAATTGATTTTATGCTTGATTACAACTACCCGAATGATATGCTATTCGAAATGTCAGAAGAGCAACTCAGAGACGTTTTATTAGTCTGCACGCAGGACATCCAGTTCCAGTTTTATGGTGAAAATCTAACGCCAGAAAGATGGGGTTGCATTGGACTGGCCGCCAGGCTCACTGCTGGCTAACATTTTCATGAGAATGATTGGACAAACAAAGCTAACAGGATTGATAGATCAGCGCGTACTGTACAAACGGTATGTAGATATTTTCTGTATCGTCGATAGCAACACTGATAGTGATTCCATACTGTCACAAGCTAACTCAGATAAAAGGAAACTGAAGTTCATTATGAAGGTGTAACAAGACGGAAGACTGGCTTTCCTTGATGTTGCACTACTGAAAAGTCCTGATGGATCGATTCAACGAGGTATGCATAGGAAGCGGACGCGGAACAGCCAGTATATCTATTTTCACAGCTTTGTTCCAATGAAGCAGAAACGGAACTTGATACGTTGTCTAGCAAACCGAATTTACAAAATTTGTATTGGTGACATGCTAGACAAAGAGACTAAGCTCTTATGGAAAATGCTTCGTGTTAATGGATATCCGGACAATGCCCTAGCTCAGAATATGCAACGAAGGGAACCGCAAGACCATGCGTTATCTGTCGGACGGAAAGCTACCTATATGAACTTACGAGGGTGAATTGCCAAACATACCGCTGACCAGAAGGCTCTGGTGAGAACTTTTCATGCTGCACAACTAAGACTAACGTTCACCCCTAAGCCAGTTGTACACCTTCACCTCAAAGACGCAGTACCAAGTAGTGCTACTTCATTTTGTATCTACTCATTCCCTTGCTCCTTTGAATAAGGTTATATTGGCCGCCCAACGAGGCGCTTGACGAAGAGAATGCGCGAACACCATCCAGCTTGGCTGACGACCTGACAACAACGAAATTTTGGTCCACCTAGTTGACGGGTCACTGTGTCAATGTGGATGTCGCATTCAAGCCGATCTACCGCGTCACATGTGTTCACACCAGGGGTGTGAAATGCCGTTCCCTAGCTGCTGCGAAAGTTATCGGAATACAGTTGCAAAACCCTAATCTGTGTACGCAGGTGTCTTTTGTTCAAGCACTGAAGTCACTATGGCCTGTCATCGTTAAAACAATTAACACGGCACCACAGTAACCACGTTCGTAATCTTCGAATGATACTAGATTTAAAATGTATTAGGTTGCACACAATCCCGACATGACGATTAATTTCTTATTTATGCCGTTATATTTGGTCTGAAGATGATACGGTGAGAACGAGCTTGCTCAGCACGTTTTATATTCCGATGAAACACTTCAATCTACAATGAATCCTAAGCTAGAATTAGGGTTGGAAGCCGTGAACAGCATTAGTGGTAAATTTTTCTCTACAGTAGCATTCAGTCATGAAGGCGTGCACAACACATGTGAGTCATAAGCTGACTAACTAAAGAAGAACTCACACTTCCCCGTTATCTCGCTCGCCCGTCTACTTTCTGCTTCTAAGCCTATAGAGATAATTATATCAAGACCAGAGAAGATCTCTCCTGTCCCCGAACACACTTGCAGAACCTGAATTGGTGTTTCCCTTGTAAGAACACGATAACAAAACGGGGTTGGTTTTTTCAACTTGATTTTGCCAGATAATCAAGCTTTCACTCGTAGAGTTGCAGCTCGTTGCGTCAAATTTTTATGGGACGTTTAGCGTGCACCTTAAAATACTTAGATGAATGCGAATTTTTGACCAGGTTTACCGTATATGCGGCGAAGGATGATCGTATTTATCGCAAGATTGTTCCAGTACTAATGTGGAAATTAGTTTTTGAAAGACCTTCTGCTCATAAATATACAGGAGCTATTTCTGGCCAATCACGAACATACCCCTATGCTTGGATGGAATGTGCTTTTCAGCGAACCCATGAAAATTCATCTGTCAATTCCGATTGAAAACAACCGGTAGAGAATGACCAAAACTCAAACAAGTACATCCACTAATCTCAGCTATCCATTAACACGTTTTACAGAACACAGCTGTTCAAGAGGACATACCAATCTTTCGCTGACTATTAATCAGCGATAAAACTGCGTAAACATACATGGGTAACTTGGCTTCGGCTCTGATTGATGCTTGGAGTAACTTATGAAATGCGGACGTAAAGTTAACCAGAAGGTTCCAATGATCAAACAAAACGTGGGGAATTCGAGAGGAACAGTGGTGACTCTTAGTACATACCTGATCGCCAGTGACGGCGATACGATGACATATCCGAAAACTTTCTTAATCAACCAGGTGAATGTTTGTGTACTCCCCAATCTGACAGTCCACACCTATCAGCCTCGCTCTACAACGTATTCAAGTATTTCACAGTCCACAGTTAGATCATCGTCTAATCGCCCTGTGATTTCCTTCAACCGTGTGGAGCCGCACTGAATTGCTGTCCATCCGAGCAACAAACAGTCTCTCCGGTCTGCGTCAACAGGTTTTTCCCTAAGCACTAAGTCTAAAAGTTCACACATCCCTAGTCATTAGGACCAAGTTTTATTCAGACTTACATCTCAATGCGACTTCTGCTTCACAGTGATCATGAGGTTACGATCTGGACTTCACCAGAGAATACGAGAAAAAACAGCTAATATCTAGCCTCGGTTGAATGCGAGTTCAAATAGATAATAACACTGAGGTAGTTAGTAGGCGATAACAAAGATGTAAAACGTCGTAGTTACACAAAACTCGCTGTGGTCTGGTGAATTTGTAGAATGTATCACGTGTTTTAGGCGGGTGGAGTATGCTTGATGACAAATGAAAGATGGTCATAAGAACACAGATTTAAGCACGAATGAAACTGAAACGTCTAAGGAGTGTATGTAGTTTTCTGATTCAAAGGGACCACCATGTTGGAGAGGGTGATCATATTTTCAAAACTGAACCAGCGCTTGTCATCGTTACGTAGATGGTATAGTGTGAATTCATTAAGTTGGGTAGTGCGATTCCCTAACCACGTCCCCACGGCCAAAAATGCTTACTGTTCTCACACGGTACACAATGACAAATTGCATTTGACTGTGGTGACGCAGAGCTATCTGTATGTATAAACACTAGAAACACGTGGACGTCCGTCGGGTACAAAACAAAACAGAACGGGCACTGACGATACCGCTTTTGGAAAGCATCTTAACATCCCTAAAAGAGTATGCAAACGCCAGGAAGGAGAACCCTCCGTTCACCTCCCCCGAAGTGCACCGAAAAAGGACCAAACAAGACTCAGTGGATGTAATCAACCGTCAGTTATCATCTGTGTGGCAAGATGCTGCGCTGCACGAGGGCGCGGTTCTTATGTTTTCCATGCGCGCACACTCCAACCACCATCTGGCTGAGTTGTACTCCGGTTCAAACAAGCCTATAGTCTCTGAATCTCACGACTGGTTCAGGCATGCAGACTTTGATAGATGGACCATCGGGTTGTATCGACGCGTTCAACTGGAACTTTGGAAAGCAGAGCAACCAGTGGTTCGTCTGACCTTCAATGGGGAACATGCAGATCGGTATACGTGGTTCCAAAAATCGCTACTTGTGGAAGCATATCCGTGGAATGAAAGAGAACTGTTGCATCAAACGATGTTCCTTAGAAGCAGGTAAGCCAGAACTGTTGAATCATACTCAAATAGACGATGACATATTTCTTTCATTCTTTTGTAATAAAGTTTACGGTTTGTAAGCCATACAGATGCCGTGCACCCGCAAACATCACAGTCGGTCGCCTTAGAGAGAAGGTTGATAGCATGAGGAGAGACCGCAAAATAACTTATCTACACTCTGACAAAGTCGTTGTTTGTGCAGCGATATATCAACAGAATAAAGATTGCAAAATACTGTGTAGCGAACAAGCTCGTTTTCAGTTATTCATCATCAGGCGAAATACCTCACATTTATATCACACATTTGACAAAGGAATCATGCAGGGGATAAACGGGTGGTTAATGAGATCAGTCAATTCAATGTCACACTGCATCAAGTACTCACTTGAACAGTGGTTTTTGATAAACTAACAGTGTGGGGGATGGTTAAGGCAGATCCAAAGTCTGAACAAAACGTTTCTGGACTCAGAGAGTTGGATTAAACAGACGAATTCTAATAGCTTCTGCTGTGGACAGAATCCTTTTCCTCACCGCCCTCGACTGGGTGACCTTGACTCGGTAGATTGGGCGAAATGCATCCGTCACATTGACATAATGTTTGGAATCCACCAGGTGCGATAGTATGACGATGTTGACAGATTTCGTTATACCACTGTTGAGACAAACTGGGTGGTGTTCCACAGGAACAAGTGAATGAGTATACACAAAACGAGGTTGCAGAAACAGGCACTTTATCTTTTAGGCGTGGGCATATAACAGGATTGGACGTAAAATGGACACGCAACTTAGCGGCGTAAAATGTTGCATTAGTTGTATTCGTGAATCTACGCATGATAGTTTCGGCTTACGTGTCACCCTTGAAAGGTAATCCGATATGTACGGTTTTCTTTCCTACTAGGTGCAGCTGGTCTCTTTCACTCTGTTGTTGCATGGTTCCGTCTATGAATCTTTCCGGGTATCCATTTTGCATGAATATGGTACATATGAACGCCAATTCTTCAGTAATTGTGTCGTCTGCACAAATTCCTATAGCTCTGCCTATCAAACAGTTAATTACGTTTCTTTTTGAGGCGAGCGGTACGAAAGTATTGAATAACGATTGGTATTTCGCAAGGTACTGCTTTACCAGTTTAGTTTGTTTTGTCACAGCCCACAACTGTTTGTTATTCGACGAACGCCTTCATGGAGAAGGCGACCAAACCATGTTGCAGCTGACTAACTTACAAGATCTCAACATGTCGCGATATGTCTCATATCGGTATCGATAATCTGCAGAAGCAAACAAATATCTATGCACAGATAAAATAGTATTGACTTGTTCGTTAACCGAAGCGCCTATACCGCATGATGACGACCTGTGTAGCGTGCCTTGCGAAATCCCTAGGATGCCAGATCGGTAAAGTCCATGTACAAACCACGACATACGTGTAAAACCTTTCATTTTCTCCGAAAGCCAACATTCTATTGGTATTCAGGCTGTGCTTTTTGTTTGATGCCTATGTTTCACTGATATTAAGGCAGCCAGCTGTAAGCATAACTGTTTTTCTGTTCAAACTTACGTGATCGATTTCCATTTTAATGTTTAGCACGTCAGGATAGTTCGACCTCACATAGCAAGACAAGTGTGAACTAATACGGATCAGCAGGAACGGATTATGGTAGAAGCCCTGATTTCTACTACAATGATACAGCCATAACTCCGAATAGACGGTAGATAGCCGAGCAGTAAATTCACAGTCCCGTTGGGTCCTCCCACTTCCCATGTTACATAGGGTGGAACAGCTCAGCATTCACGTAAAGCCATCACTTGAACACTGACATCATAATGTATACAAAAACTAAGTAGAAGCGAGGTGACATTATTAGGCTTCCTGATAAACGGAGTGCATACAAAGTGCTCGTATACACCGCGGACTGTTTGACTATCATGTTGCTCACACATGGTCTCAAATAACTCCAGTGAGGTTGCGACTCTCAAGTTTCATGAAATATGATGGTGAACCCACGGGAAAATATTACGAAGGTTGTGTATGGAAAAGGCCATTGTTTAAAGGATCCGTGAAAAACATTCCAATGAAGCATCTTCCAGATTTTGTGCACTTTCCCACAAACAGTGACGTGGTTAGTATGAATAAAACTAGTATGGAGAGCATCGTACAACTGTCGTAGAGATCAGCCGCTGACTGAACGATTTAAATGATGTCAACCGGACTGAACCATGGAATAAAACCCAGCAGTAAGGTAAAGTCGTTCTAATTCTACTTCAAACCACCTTCAGTTATGTACTGGATAAATAGGCACTCGGAAGCTTCATTGCAAAGATTATACGTATCAGTATGTAACAGGAGGTTTATTTGTCTTGATGGCATCTCACTTGTATAAATAGAGTAATCGTCTTAAGCAGTTTTACTGGTTACAACTGCACAGGTCACACTTGCAATGGTAACACAATACATCCACAAGTGTAAGGTATCCTCTGTGGAGGTGTTTTTTTTTGGGGGGGGGAATGGAGTCATTTTACTCGTGTAAGAACACTAATGCGAGGGCGATACAATGGACAAAATGTTTAATTTTAACGGATTCTCCTCCCCAGCAGCCAAGTGATCATACTTAATACTAAGATATTGTGGACAAGCCATAGGGAAACCCTCATTAGTAGTTTGTGACGATCACACAACAATTCCGACTAGATAAAAAAAAGACGACCAACCCACGTTACACCGTAAACCATTTGCTACCATACAGCTGTTCGAATTCTGTCGAACTTCCTGTCTAGACAAGTGCTACATAACAACTGTTTGTATAGAGCAAATTTCCATTAGTCGAGTAATACCCTAATTAATAATTTATTGGGGTTCATGACTAAAATGAAAAGAGAGGAAATGAGTAAGTTGGTTGCATTTTAATGAGCGCCATTCAGACAGTTCACTAGTTTAAGGAGTGTTTAAAACTAGCCGTCCTTTAAAATATTTTCTCTTCAATTAAAGGACCATTATTTCATTATACGGCTGCATCACTTGGATCGATAGTTTCAAGTGTGCCGATTCTAAAACGAAGTCACTGATGTTTTTTGTGAACTCTTTTTCGTCGGTCATACTTGAGGACCCTCGTTCACACACCTCAGCTTTCATGTAGTGGGGAGTGGTCTAACGTGGAACAGATACCAAGCACCTGCCGACTAGGTCCCTGGATCAAATCTTAAGCAGATGTAAATATGAATTTTAACTTGTCAGAGACGTGTGAGAATCGCTTACAAGCAGACTGACACGTTCCAGCGATCCGCCCCGAGGTTACTAATTGAGAAGATGGGATACAAACCCATAAGGCTGTCATGTCTCTTACTCCTATAAAAAGTAGAACCAGCTCAAATCCGAAACAGTTTTTGTATGGTTATTGGCAGTTTGTGTTCTGTGGAGGTATTATTGCAAACATCTGTTCACCTCGCAGAAGTGTTTCATGGATGATATTTCCTCTTAGGGGGTTTCTTATTGAACAGAACACCATAGTGTTTTGGGTGTGATCAAAGAAAGAACGGTGCTTAGTTATGAACAGTCGATCACAGAACGAACACCCTTACCATTGAAAGTTGGTTGATCCAGAAATGGTTAGTCTAACTGCTACCCCTTAAATAACGATGAGGGATAGGCGCGCCTCCCACTCACTGGCTTCACTACGAACTATTGCGTAATTTTCAGTCAATTGGCTGAAGTCGCTTTCTAGCTTTCTGTGTAAACAGTGGACTGCTTTATTCCATAACGAAGTAACTCCTTGGAAGCACTGAGAATCTTACCATTCGCTGCTTGTAAGCAACCTGAGATAATCGCATTTATTATCTGGCAGAAGAACAGAAAGGTAAAAAGAGAGTACGTCGTAAGGCATCGTAATGCGTGAAGTCGAACCGTGCGGACAAACGGAACGAAATCTTTTGCGTCAACGTGTTAGAAGACCGCGTGGAGAACAGCCATTGTCAATGTGGTTCTCATGCACATCCATCGCAGTGTGGCCACGCGCCCGAGTGTGGGTGTACGATCGGCTAACTATGTCTACCTGATTTGAAGACATACACCTCACCAACCAAGCATTTGTATTCGGTACGTTTCCTGTATGAGTTCAATTGTGTACATAACCGTAGCGAGTCAGTGTATCTCCCCAATTACAGTATTATGTGAGCAAGTTCACGGGTTAACCGACTGCTCGTGAAGGCAAAAAGAAACATCTTTATCAATTTCATCTTAAGTGGATGTGTATATCTTAGCCAGATGAATGTTTTCTACAAAAAGTTAGCAACTGCGTCGGCATATTGACTAAATGTAACTTGTTAAAGTCTAACTATACATTTACTACGACCACAAAGGCTAGAAATTGTTTTATGACAGTTATTATCAAACCTGTAAAAGTTATCATTTCCTGTTTAATTCCGACTACCGCTGCCTGACGAACGAAGACAATACTGAACTAGTCACGGCGTTGTTAGCTTGAGAACAGACGCAAACAAACCTTATATGAAAGCAACAGGTTCCATACACAAGATAGCCCATAGAAGTTTGAAAGCCCCATCTTCGGCGTCCGGCTGAACCGATGGGTAAGCAGAGAAACCGAGGGGAGGTGAACACACTGGGCGGTTATAAACGCCGTAACAGAATACACAGAAGTCACAAAAAGAAGCCGAAAACAGACCGCTTACATATTCTCAAGCTTCCTACATTAAGACACTTATATGAGGAAAGCAATCTTAGCGCTAGCTAATATAATGGTGGGACTGAGGATACTATAAACAAGATTGCACATGTCAAATTAACACTTTTTGACCAGTTACTTCCGCATTCGGCTGTTAGACACCAACGTTTACGTTTCTTGGCGAACCCAGTGACCTGTATTTCAATTGACGTGCAATACCGTAACGCCAACCAGTTGCTAATCATGGTTAAAGACAATTAATGTTCTCTTTGTTGGATTAAATCAAGACGACTGAATTCAAAACTTCCCAATTTTCTAAGCTTCCACTGACCAGACTATTTAGCAGCTCGTTTAGAACGCATGTACCAATAACGAGATTAAGTTAGGCTCCGCTGTAGCGATCAGCGTTGTTATCCTCAAACATTTTACACCAAATCAGTTCGAAACACCATTTTGAAGTCGGTTAGAACGAAAACAAGTCGATCCACATGTTTTCCAGAAAATTGTCAAGTCAGTATGTATTTCTAATGGTTGCTTAATCGATGCTGGTCAAAACGCGAGAAGAACAGTTGCTGTCAGGCAGTGAGAAGGCAATCTATTACTGACTGGCTAGTTCGGACAATCTGCTAAAGTTGACTCAGTATGACTGAGATATGTTTGTGGACAAGCGGGAGCTCAAGGGCTTGAATGAAACTTCCCGACAGCAACAATACGATCCTAGCTAAAGGATACGCACATGCCATTTCTTTTCGTGAAGGACAACATGATAGTCGACTCCCAGGATATCGTCGTTTACTTTTTCCTGTTACTGTGCAATGGAGCATACCAGATGCATGATAGAGTAATTGGGTCAAAGAGCGTCATCCAAAAAAATAGCTTAAAAGTAGAATCAAAAGACTAATCAGTGCCATTGTGGAACATCTGGCAGACAAGGACCAAAACGCGAACTTCTGTGGGTTTTTTCGAGTCATTCTCAGAGCGCCCAGAAAGCATTCAAGGTCAATGCGACGCCAAAACACTGCGACACGTGAAGCGATCGTCATTCGGTTACGTCATGATGTTCATCCAAGCCCTTGAAGTTTCGTGATCCACTACCCGCTTATCCAACAAATACAAGTCCCACACACGCTGAGTTAACACTGGCAGATTGACCAAATCACCCTATCGGTGGATAGGATTGAGATAATTGCTTTCGAACCGTCTAATTGTAACTGTTATCCTAAGCAATATTTATCGTTTAACCTTTAAAAGTGTGATGTCTTGATGATGGATTTACCAAAAAAGTATGCTCGACGTTTTTTTTATATCGAATCGTCGGGTGTACGAAGGCCCCATCGCCAAGTCATTAACACTAATTATTTTTATGTAACCCTCAGGAACGAACCATTTTCGATTTTGCGCATGCCGGGAAGCACCAGTCAATCAAGCAACGTAAGCAAAACCCCAACGTGTCCCAGACTGCAAGGTTATCTACTGATAGTTGACAGCGAGTCGCCGGGGTTTGGGTGTTCCCCCCTTAACAAAAAACAAAAAACAAAAAA
>JTDE01004766.1:43109-53596 GCA_014338405.1 Paragonimus skrjabini miyazakii | reverse complement strand
GTGACCAATGTTATATAACTAAGTCTCATGACCCAAACGAAACAGAAACTGCTGAACGACAACATTCGCCTCAATGTTATGTTATCTACCACCCCCATCGAACCCATATAAATGTGTCGTATTTAGTCTGATGATGAATCACCGAAAACGAACTTGTTTGCTATGCATTTCTTCTCATGAATAAACCGGGTACGTTCAAAGTATTTAAACAAATCGGGATGAAGTCTACTTATTCATTCATTCACATTTCATTGTTCAATTACAGCAACGGTAATCATGAACTCCTCATTCTCTGATGGCGTGGAGCACAATCATCTGATGACGATGTCATTCTCTGCCACCCACAGCCGAGATGTTCGATGTACGTCTGCCTAACAGTAATACTCCTTCCTACTTAGAGAAAATATTTGAGGCCTTAACTACACTGTTGGAATATGAATCCCTGCTAGAGCGGTGCCTCCGTGAAGACTGGAGGACATTTAGTACTACGAGACTAATCGAAAATCTTGGCCGACATCCAGTTTGGCAGACGCTCTAAGCAAGGTGGGCCAACGCATCTATTTTCTCTGTCAATCAACTGGTTGGATGAAAATCATGATGATTTGATAAAGGAAGCGACGGTAGGTAAATGCAACTGATTACCAACGGTCTCAGTAGTCTCCTCACAATTGATGTGGATGTATGCTCATCTAAGACGTGATGTTAATCAACCGTCTGAGCTATGATTATATGAACACGCGATGGTGATCAATTTGACGTAATTTCGAGGGAGAACGTTTTCGGTCACGCGCGAGCCACGCCAGATACAACCTTCAGAGGATAATGATATTTCAGGTTACTTGGAAAAATTCAGTAGTAAGAATGTCTCCTTCCAAATTATCTGTCATTATGGGGACCGTATCATGAACGATTAACCGTAAAGCTTGCTGTGCCATCTCGTAACCATTCCCAATAAAAGACGGTTTAAAAATTGAATATCTGATCCACCGGGATATAAATGATCAATTAGATTCACGCGCGATCTGTTCATTATACATGGTCAGTTGCACTGCCTAGTACACAGAAACGAGGCTGCAGGCAACCGATTATAAGTTTCATCAGAGCAGAAATAAGACATATAATGCGATATGTCAGCATTTAATTTACTATCATCATTTGCAAACGTAAAACATGCCAGTTATATACAACCCACAGATAAGGACAGACAGGGATTAAGCAAGCCTACAAGCACACTACGTATTATGTAATCGCGATCATGGCACAACTGACGTTGCTCATCTTGAATTGTTTGTCAACTATCTTAACAATATGCACCCCAACCTATCCCACAAGGTTGAATGGAACAATAGTTTACCCTTCCTAAATGTACTCATAACAAGACGTGCGGATGGCACGTTACAGCGCTCAATTCACCATAAAGCGACATGGGGTAGTGAATATCTCCAGTTTTCCAGCTGTGCTCCTATTACATACAGGGTATGGTTGAGACATTGGTTCATAGAGCCGGGCGTATCTGCACCCCTGATGCACTGCATATGGAACAAACGTTGCTGAGATAAACTTTACTAGCAAATAGATATCCCGACAAATACAACGAAGAAGAGCACTGAACCCATACTGTCAACTCAAACGAATGATGCTACCCTATTCTTACTATTCAAAGGTGAGCATCTAACCAACGATATAAAGCACAAATCAAAGTCTGCTCTGGCTCGAACGTATGCGGCTGCGCAGTTGCGCTTATTTCAAACCACCAGAGGACCAGTTCTCAGCAATCGCGAAAGTAGCTTGCCAAATTGTTTTGACTCCCATGTTGTGTGCTAGTTCGGTGGCAGTTGCAGTGGCGTTTACATAGACAGAACAGATCGACAACTATCACGGCGAGTCGCTGAACGCATCCTGAAGTGGTTGGAACAACAAACGACGCACCAGCCACAACTTGGTGTACTGACGGCTCGAAATCCAGCCTGATCGATTGCTAAACACCTCATGACAACAGATCATTAAGCTGGTCCATTAAACTCACTCAAGATATTGTTGCGCAATCGAAACCCGAAGTTGTTAGCTTTCTGCAAAGCGATGCTCATCCGAGCTTGCCAGCAGGCGTTATGTGTACATAGGTGCTTGAGACAACCTATTGGATTGCAATGGCCGTGAATACATAATACGTGGTGTGTTTGTAAGCGTGTTTAATCCCTGTCTGTTCTTATCTGTAGGCTCTACATAACTGGTGTGTTTTATGTTTGCGACTGATGAGAGTAAATGAAACGTTAACATGTCGCAACATATGTATTTGTTCTGCTTTGAGGGAGTGGTTAAACGGAACCCAAATTTTCAGCTTATAAACTTACCAAGTTATCGGACCTTATTTATCGGTTCGTTACGAAAAATTGATCGAATCGGTTTTCACAAATGGCCACAGATTGCTGTGCAAGAGAATATACCAAAATGTATGAGGAGACCAAACGGATTGTGTGAGGGTAATGAAGACCTATTCGATCCGTCGTTTATTCAAACTTCGACACGATAAGTAAGCTGGAAGTGGGCCAGTCTAACGCCGAGACAACAACAGGATTGGGCCAACAGTTTCAATGTTATTTCTTCTGTTCTTTGCAAAGTAATTCGCTTTATGCTGACCGAAGAAGTTTATGAATTGTGAGGTTGCACATGCCATTAAAACTAGTCAGTTCCAGACTGATTCCTTTACTACTGATGTATATCTGTAAATCCGTGCCCTCGTCCCGTAAAGATCGAATGTTTACTGCAATCAGTCCGAGGTATTCTCCTTATGACTCAGGCGGACGGTTTTAATTCAAACAAGGTTTAGCGGAGATCACTGCAGTGTGTAATACAAATCATGTGGATAAACGACCGGTTACCCGTAAATCAATTCGAGGGCGAAGGAAAAATCTCGTTGCAACGGACAGTGTTCGTAACCTGCATAGAAAGGGTTGACCGCAAATATCAGCAGATGTTCTGTGACTTTTAAACAGGGTTCCTCGAAAGAGCATCCGTCGGCACGTTTAAGAACGTGACAGTTCAAAGTCCATTGTGTACTGGATACAAAAATGCCGGGAGGCCCGATTACAGGAGCTTCGTTTGGCGGATACAGACAAACGTGTATCATTTTGTACGTGGTATTTGTTAGAAAGGGATGTATATATTCTTGCGTTACTGACAGACGAATCACTATTCTGTCTGAATGGATTTTTGCAGAAACCCGATTTTTAGCAAATCAATCAACCCCATCGGTTTGCTTCAATCCGACGTTGACACAGCCCAATGCTTATGTTTTGTGAAGGGTTTGTTAGAACAAAGATTACTTGGGCCTTTCAGTTTTACTAAACCCCTTACAGATGAAGCTTCTGTTCGAAGAATCCTTTGCACCTTCAGCATTATTTTATTCAAGTGTTATGCCATCCATGAAGCAATTCGGAGCACTTGAAGACGTTTAGTTTATACAGGATGGCACAGCATCACATTATACATTATGTGCATTAGAACCTTTGAAGGAACCCTTCCCGTGACGTTGGATCGGTCGTGGTGGACCAAGTGTCAGAAGACATCACTTCACTGGTCTTTTATCTTCGGGGCTAAATCAAGCAAACAGTCCACTAAAATCGTCCGTAAACACTGGAGTAACTCAAAGTCGCTATAAGATTGGAATACAACGCAATCTCTGTGATTACTTTGCAGCGCGTGCTGCCCTCATGCTCAAGGATGATACCCCTGGGTAAGCAAAGTCATGAGTTTATATTTCAGTGTGTTTATGGTACTGCCGCTGCCGATAAGTTGACGCATTATCTTTGTGTTCTGTATTTTCTCCAGTAGATTAACTAGCTGGTTCTGAAACCAACCACATGAATTTCACACCCAATCACTCGTACAATTTTATGTTTGTCATTATTATCAGCTTTATTATTGAGACCATCGTCCTTTTAAGGGAACTGCGTTGAAAAAACTCATCAGTACGAAGCCAACTAATGATTCGTAGAAGACCACGGCCAGTGAATGTCGATAACTCAAGCAAACTCGCATGTCAGCGCAGTTGACTAATTTGCAGTGACGAGGAGACAACGAAACAAAGAATGGTGGCTATGAATGCGAACGTTGGTCAGGTGGTAAACGCTATGGAGAAGGACAGAAGACGAATTGTACTGGCCTCTTGCCAATTTTGCAGCGGCAGATGTCTTCATGAAAAGGACGGTGTCCTGTTTATGGGAAAACGTGGGTGAATTTCTGATAAGTAAAAATTTCACCAGACAGCCCAGGTCGTCTGAAGTCAGTCCGGTCGACGAAAAGTATACTGTGGTAATAAAGCAGACAGAAAGGAATCCTTACAAAACTAAACCACGAATAAGTAAAGATGTGGCGACGAGCATTGGGGGGGAGGGATTGCGGCATTTCCTGATACGAATCTGGAGATTGAATAGATTTGTATGCCTGATATTGATTATGACTCATCGCCCATTGTGGGTGTTGATATACTTCAGTGGATGGGTTTCACCACAACTAATCACGATGAATTTCTGCATATGTTAGTACATGCAGATAATTTTGATGAGTATTCGACTGTCGGTCACAAGTCAAGCGCCGTTAAATCACTTGCGGTCGGTGACGCCGTTCCTATTCAGTTGCCAGTCCGCGGGATTCGGTTGGCCATATGTAAAAGTGTACATCGGAATTAGGCCGATTAGTTCGACCTTATGTGAACGCCCTGCTAAAGCAACGGATAGTTTCTGTCAGTCAGATTGTCGTAATTTTAGCGAGGTCAGACAATATTCCATTGTCTATCGATCTCGAGACATTGAATAGGATGACCTGAAATGACTATTAGCATTTGACAACGCTATACGATGTGCCACCCAAACTGATCAAGCGACATGAGACCGAAGCTCGAACAACTCCCTCAATATCTTGTGTGCCCGGCCATAGGAAATCGTTGGGAGCGTAACACTCCTCAGTAGTTCCTCTCACACGACCGTGACGGTAGTGCAGCAAGTACAACATCCGTCGACCGTCGTATGCTACCTAACACTCGAACTACCACTCAAATTGTCGAACTCACTGCCGTTACTATGAGGGGTCAACGTCAAAGAAGCACAGGTCAATTTTGGGAACGTTAAGACTAACGGCCTTCAGCGAAAACTATACATTGGTGGCTTGGAATGAAATTCTTTTCATACTGCACTTGTCTCACTTCTTGAGGTGGCCTTGCGCTGTGAACCTCCAGACACTGTTCCACTTGTGCATTCCGGTCAACATTCATTCTCAACCCCCATTCAAGTGTGGGCCAGCTGTGCTCTAGTGAAACTTCCAGTATGACTTCACGCTCCTTAAGCTGGACTGACAACAACGTAGATCTAACTTGCAAACCCCGCCGGCTGAGTGTTGATCTATGATTAACATAAGAACCAGGAACGGAGGTATAAGATTTGCCTGCGACATCCGGAACTTTCCTTGGGTTACGTGGGTTTGAAATTCCTTGATATTATGCTCGCGGTTGTGTAGTATATGTATTATGTGTGAGTATTTATGCTTGAGAAATTTGTAACATAATGGTCACTCGGTGATGCGGAATAACGACAATTATTCGCAAAATATCTTATTACCTCCGCTGTATCGATGGATCGCTTTTCTGTAAGGCATACCTCACTCAAGTTTTAACTTGCAAACTTTTCCAGGTTACTTGAATTGATAAAATGAGACTTACGGCGGATATATGAGTTAGCCTATCGAATGTGAACCAATTCACGTTGCGATAGTTTGCTGAAAGGAGGGCTTCAGGAACAGAAAACAACCAGAGAGGCGTTAGATTATTTTCTAGAAACGTATTCATTCCTCTTGGATTTGTCGATCGCTTCGGTTCTGTACGTTTCCCAACTAAGCAGATCAACAAAACCTTCCCACTATCCATTTATATGGGACTGGTAAGTTTTAGAAGTGAGCTAGTAGTACAGATATATGGTTTACAGCACGCTAATGAATAATTGCTTCTCAATTTATGAATTAATAGTGCAAACACAAAATGTGTGTCTTCCGCGTTTGTCACAGTGTGTGAAATGGTACGATAAGACTGCAAGCGATGGATGTTGTAAGTTGCTTCCGTGCAAAGATTCTTGCTTCCCAGTTGACCTCGAACGACCACGTGAGCTACGAGTTGTGTGAACAATAGGTCAGTTTTGAAATTGCTTTGCTGTAGCGGCGAAAAACGATCCGTATGGTGTTCCGTAACCAACTGTGTAACGTAATTGTCCTCGTTGAATGTAGCGAATACGCGTTAACTTGTCTTCGATGACTACCTTGCCCACGATCCAGGAATGAGACCTTATGACGCTACGTTATTTGAAGTGGGTATGTAAAATTGGGACGAGGTTAGTTTCAATCTACCGAGTGTTCGTAAAGTGTGCATCTCTCAACTATCAGTAACAGTTACCAGATTATTCTGTAGACACACCAATGAAGTAAGATAAAAAAGTGAACAAGGTCCTAGTGTGTGTCTACAAATGTGTTTAGATTTGACTAGGGTGGCAGATATCGGCAGAGTCACAACGCATTTCAGGGAGCCTGGTTTATTACACAATCGAAGAAAAGAAAAACATTCTCGAATGTTGTTTTATTGAAAACATTTTGAGTAATATGCATACCCAAAATAGATGGATTTTCGCTTACAGCGACGTCATTTGTTTGTTGCCTTGAAAGTATTAAACATCCCGTTAGTCGCATGTACTAGTCCATTTTCAATAGCTCAGTCTGTTACTTTGTTTGGTTTTTATGACTTAAGTTTTTTTCAAAAATAGGAAGTGACGTTACTAATACGGAGGACTATATGCGTACAATGCAAACCTCACGACCACTGGATGTTTCTCGATAGTAGTTTTTCACTGCCTGGTGGTTTGAAAACGATCTCAAATTGCATGATAACAGGTGATAGAAAAATACTTGGTGAACCTGATCTAAAATTTCAGCATCGGTTGGTTTACACACATATGAGTATTCCTTAACAATCAAACGGTTTCTGCTAGTACTTCAAAATACCACTCGGTTTATCTAATCATGAGGTTCAAGTCCATGTGAATAAGCGAAAATAGTTGTAGTCCTTATGGCGGAAACTGGTTGTACAGACGGTAACACAAAGCTTATTTGGCCTTCTCAAATTAAGAGTCAGTTCGGACTGTACAAACGCCAATTGTAATTCCGTCATAAATATATGGCTGGTATAACGACTACAATTCACTTGCAGGCATTCAACTAAATGATGTTTGAACATTTTCTAGATCTATGCTTTCGTCCCCGATTCTATTTACAAAATATTACAACAGTGATATTTTACCTTCCATAAAGTTACACGGGATAAGTTCAGGTGTATCGATCAATGTGTTACACACGTATTTATATAATAGTTGAAACAGTGTCTTAAAGCTTTTGAGGTGCAAATCTCACAAATGTCCATAATTAGAAACATAGCAGCGCGCGAGATATAATATATACGCCGACTGCAATGAAACCGATCTAACTTGTTCTAGGGATAAATGCAAACACACTGTAAGAGAGTTTGCGCAGTTTGAGCTGTCGGAAAGTCATGCTGACTGGTTCCAGAACCAACCAGTGCTCACTTTCGGAATTCAGATTTGGCGTTTCCAGGCCATTCGTTTGAACAGTGCCAAATTTGGAGTGGCGGTGGCATTATTCTTCTTTACGAGACATGCACAACAGAGTTGGGAGGAAATTTCACTTACGTACATTCGGATCTCGAACTTGCGAAAGACAAGTGTGACTGGCATATAGCACACCAAGATTGTCAAAAAAGAGTACGGCCCAAAAAATACATTTCGTTCCGAACACATTCGGGTTGGAGCAAGGTCATCGGATTTCAGCTCATTCTGATCAAAAATGCTGAACGCACCGACGGAATTGTAAACATCACACAGTTCATTGGCACCTTCCAAAGGGAAGAAGACTGCGACTGACCAAAGAACATGGATTGTTCAACTCATTTTAACCAAAAGTGTTGAACCCACCGGCAAAATTAAACAGTGCCACTCAATTCTATGGCATTCTATAAATGAAACAAAAGTGCAACTGACCAATGAACTGACGGACTCAACGCAACATAATTTGGAACGCTTGAGTCTTAGTGAACATGTTCACTAGTAACCGAAACGAAACATTAACAGTCCGTTTATTATTTTGTCGCGAAAGTTCAACAATAGATTAAGACCGTAAACTATTTTCATGTTCCAAACCGCACTACCGGAAATCCAATTAAAAGATGCATACAAAAGATTGTTCCTGTATGATGCAGGAATCACCATGATGCCCCATGACAGCAAGGTTTACGCATATTTCAATTCTAACCTCATAGCTCCATCGCCACAGTAGTTTAGCAACCCTGTTCTGTGATATGTATGACAATTTGCTAACAGCAACAGAAACGAACAGTCTTTGGATTTTATACAGCACGACAAAGTGCTATTGCTTCCAAAGCAAACAAACTGGATGAAGGGAGCTTCCACGCACGTATACAGCTGGACGGCTAATGAAGACTAGGACGGCGTCACAAGCGTTATAACACAACAACCTAGTTTACTGTGCCAACAAATTGACTTATTTCGCTGATGTTCGCCTCACGAAATGAAACAGAATTTCTGTTCTCACACCAAGTTACCACCGTCCGTTACATAATCCGACGCGCCGGCAAACACGGAAGTACTCCCGATACAGCAGATTTTAAGAGAGGATGCAAAATGTTTGAATGATGTTCGTCGATGGTTTCGCACCTCTTGTTGACAAACGTATTTGAGAGTACGATGTCCACATTTCATTCAAGAAGTTTGAATTAGAATTTATCTCAGTATATTGATCATCGAAAAACTTAATTGATTTTGCGCAGAGAGTAACGTTTTTGATCGCGAAGGACTATGAGACAAACAAATTGCTGATGTGTCCACTAGGTGAAACGCAGACCGACAGATTTATGAACACCCTCAATATGTATTTGCCCTGTTTTATAATCGGTGCAAGCTTCTATTCACGGTATATAGATGACATTCTTAATGTTTAACACTGATGTTCACCGTACTACGATTTATGGCCTCTTTTTCTTTGTCGAGATGAAGTGACTAACGGGTCGGGTCTTCGATGACCACCGACGTCCATTCAATATTAAACAAACTACCTAGTAATCGGTGGATATGATGTTATGTTAGTTTGAAATATAAGTTGAATTAATTAAGTCTACCTGTTTGCACAGAACACGTGACTGAACATTAATCTGGCATTCACACATGATAAGTTATTAGTTGGTTTAATTATGTTAGTTTTCATAAAAGTCAAGGTTGCAAACAGCTGTTTTCGGTAATTCTCATCAGGCATTTGCATTAGTTTTATTGAATCAGCGGGCAGTCTTTTCGTAATGCATTCGATAGTCAGTTTGAATCTTCCTGTTGTCAAACCACGTCCAGGTTAAATAATTTGGGGGTTCGGAACATTAAAACATCAAACGTTTGGTCATTCACCCAAACATCTTTTCGAAAGATGTATTGTGAAATAATGAGAATAAAACACGTCAAGTTTATTACTTACTTTCCGTTTTCTATTAATAAATATAATCCTATGAGAACACATCGACCACAACAATGGAAGCAAATGGTTTACATATCTTGCCCAGTAGCCTAAGCTTGTTTCATTATTCTATGTTTCCTACTATACAAACATCTCCTATTGTTCAAAAATTGAGAAATATTTTCTTAACGCTTAAAGTTTAGAGCAGTCTTCTTTTCTAACTGATTGACACAATTGACTGGGTTCTGTAGGAATCATTTGTTGAATAATGTGTCAAAACAGTTCACTGGTGGATCCATGAGTTGTACATTGATTGTTCCTTATGGAATGGGTCAATTTATTCATTTCGCACCTGTCTATCTTGTGAACGTGCTAACGAAAGTCTTGAAGTTCATGGGCAATGAGATGGGAGACGCATTGAAAATAAGTGATGATAGCTTTTTAATCATTCAAAAGATAATGCCGGGTAAACATTTTTACACGGGAATTTAATTGTGCAGATTGCAGGGTCAGTGCTTTCAAGGTTCACACGTCCGCCCAACAGAGGCGTGGTCAGAATTCAACTGCAGGTCCTCGCAAAGACTCGAACTACTGGGTGCACTAGCAAAGCGAACGTGTTTGGTCTAGAGCTTCTGTTTGATAGGAGCGGATTGAAACGCATCTAGCGGCGAGAGGCGCAATCACTCGTGAATTGTATTCATGCTATATTAATCAAAATCATTACTTGCCAAACTATTACTTGTTTCCATGTTACTGAATAGTTATTTTTCGTATTTGCTACCAAATGAAAAATAATCTTTCCATGTGGGACAAAATTGCAGCCAAACAGGTTTTAGAAATAACGTTCTTATATGCAACGATCTCACTGGATAATTTGGGAGCGTTTTAGTTGAAAACTTTGGCGCATACGGACTGATCACCAG
>JTDE01004766.1:0-32996 GCA_014338405.1 Paragonimus skrjabini miyazakii | reverse complement strand
CTTGTTGGCATATTGTGATCAATGTTATAATGAAATGCTAGTAACTGATTACGGGTGTACTGGACATATAACGAGAAATGGGTATTCCTTCTATGCAACACTCTCTACCAATGAAAAACGCCGTGCAATAACAAGCCATAGATTGCAAGGGGTTGTCGGTCAGCTAACTGCATGAACACTTCGATTTAACCAGCCCCAGTGCAAAATCATTTGCATTAAACTAATACTGTTTTTTCTAATGAAAGTTTTGAAAGAAGAGCCTGTGCGCGATTCGAAGGCACTTCTTGAGAGAATGACTTTAACCCGGTTACTACGTGTAAGAAATGCTGTGTCCAAAATCCTTAGATACATGTCTTTCATATTTCGCATAAATTGCGTCCAACAGTAGTATCTTTATTCAGTCTGGCTCACTTAATATTCGTAATCAGCGTAGATCAGAGAAACGTTCGCAATCCATCAACGGGTAACAAGGACAGAATGCGCGACATGAAAGCTTCTGACAAGCCATGCGAAACACCAAACCGTTCAACCAGAGTCGTTGTCCCGATCGCCGTAATCCACTGTTAACAATCATTCACGGTTCAAAGTTTCGATCCGCAGATGGAAGCGATCAACAACTAACGGAATTAAATGGGGGCTCTCTGGTTTAGGAATTGATGGAAATCTTTAACTTCCCGTATGATTGGGTGAAACTGAAGTATTCATAACCTAGGCACACAACGGGAAGCCATGTGACGCCAAACTATCTAATCAGTATTCAGGGACTATGCTTTTCCCAACTAACCTTTACATCGTTTGACATTCGACTCATTACTGTTTGCTGCGAATGCAACGTGTTGATTGGGACTCATGAAACCTTGTATTTTCCAGTCTACTGGTTCTGATCTATTGGAATGGTGTATACGACAAATCAACAAGAGTGCACAAAACGGTGTGAAACTTTATCGAATGGATAGTTCTCCATATGTTGCCGTTCTTGCCACTACCTAACTTCCTAACCCGTGACTTCAGCTCTGCGGGTTTTAGCCAAAACTGGTTGGATTATAAAGATGGATAGTATGAACATCGGTCGAAGTAAAATGTGATAGACTTTACCATATTCGTTGTAGTTATTGAGTAAGTTAGTTGGTGATTGCGATTCGGAGGAGCCTGCTTTTTTACTGCTCGATCAGATGAATTTCATTCTGCTCACCCCAGTTTTGACTAAAGTTGCTAGCGTTAGAAATATCACAAACTTGTCTCGGGTATCAACGCATTCATTTTCTTCGAGCAGATTGTTCTTTGAATCCGCCCTGGGGACATGCTTAGTTAGTCGATCGGACTGCTTGACGAAGCGTGCAATTTTGACCGAAACGACTGTGGTGTTATTTACCGTCAATCTCACGGTCGCGGTGTTCTTCCGGACGTCCAGATCAAAATGGAGTGTGTAACATGCAAGCCGGCCGTCTCCACTTTGGTTGTCCGTTACGCTTGGGGACCATTTTTAGGGTAACGTGGAGACACCAGGGTAAAGCGTTCTTCCGAAGTAGACGGTCCTGTAAAAGAAAACAACAAGAAACAAGCATGAGTCAAAGGTCCAGTAAGCCATGCACACGACTAACACAAACGAAAACGAAAACGGCGTCAACAACACAGCAGCACGCCCTGTTACACAGTTCAAATTCAACCTGTGCGCGCCTGCTGGTCCCGACTGCACGTTAAAAGTGGTTGCGTCATCGGTATTTTCTGTCCTGTTGGGTGTTTCACTGTACACGGCCGATGACAGGAGTTATCCGTCTTCACGGAGTGTGATAATCTGTTGCGGGTAGCTCGTGCTCACCAAAACATGTCTTGGATACATGGGGATAAACATAGGAATGTGTATCAGTGGTAACCAACATAGAGGCTTTCATTGCTATTGATACAAGGATCGCCGAAGTCAATGCGACTGTTATCAACGGGAGAGACCATTGCAATCTGACAACACAGTGGGGGTTCTTGACAATCCTCTACCTCATTCACTCAAAACGTCATCTATCCAGATGAAGCCCGCGCTGACAACAACTGGTCGATATCATAGTAGACAAGAGCGGCAACAATAGGTTTACAAAAAGGCAACTTCCGGGAAATGAGAATCAACATGAATGTGAGACAAGGATGAACATTTGAAAAGAACCGAGGGAAAACGGCCAGGAAGAATAGTGGAAGGCAGCAGTTAGTAAACGTAAATTCGTCGTTTTGAGAAAAGATAATCACACAAAAAATTAATCGTAGTTACCACATTTGCACAAACAATTTCAGTTTAGTGTATTTTGAGGGGAAAACACTAAACTGGAGATTGGCTCATGCTAGTGTTCATCAGTATTGCGTATGGATGCCACGGCCGTGACTAGGACTGTGGCCACGCTTTCATCAGACAACCATGTCCACAACTGTGCCATTCACGTTAAGTACTACTCAATAATAATATGCAAACTTCGACCTACATTCCCTAGTGAGTAGTGCTCAGATTGACCTATCAGCTTGAGTACAAACGGAGTGGCTTCCTGCAAACCCAAATCGACGACACCGTGACCAGTGCTCCCGATCACGTTGAAGTAACAAAACCCCTTCATTTGTTCAACCATGTACGCATCACTAGTCAGAAGTGGAATTTGGTTTCAAATTCATCATCATTCACGCTTGGTCGCATCTGTCACATTCGCAAAGATAGTACTACTCAGTGCGTGCTTTGAGAATTAGTTTCGCTCGTGTTACAGCACGTCGGTAGTGCATATGAATGCTACGGTAGGGACTAGAACTGTTACCACGCCTTCATCAGAACGCTGTAATTCACTAATCTACAATAATTCTTCGTTTGGATTGTGTCTACCAAACAGCACTTCTTTGAATCATTCTGAAATACTTGAAGAATGTTTACGATTTTACACGCCGGCATTCTGACATACCCTGGTGAGCAACTTGTCAATTATATAACATAACTCGGTGAGCAATATTCGTTGACATTCATTTCTGTCTGTTCGCACAATCAAGTTTGCTATGCTGGGTCGTGTAGTAGATATTATTCTAACGCAGTATCAGAATACCGTGGTTTTTGTTACTCTCAAAATCTCCTGTGTGAACTGATGATGTTCAATGTTAACATATCACTTCCAAAACAAAACCCTTATCAAACCAGGTGAAAGCTATAAAACAAGAGTGCCAGAAACATTGGATTACCTAAGGCAAGCGTACCATGATTCGATCTATTAACCCGACAGTTGCATGCAATCTGTCAGGAGTATGTTAACAAGTATCGAAGCTGCACTCAAGTAGTTGATCCCCGCGGAATGAGACATATAGAAATAAAGGTAGAAACAGAAGCTACATGAGCAGTAGGAAAGGCTGCACGCCAGGTCTAATATTTTTCAGAGGGAATAGCGTAACAAATTCTCGGAAGTTTCAGTCCATCAACTGCTGATACAAGTCCAGGGCTCTCCGCCATAAACCCGGCAAATGGGGCTGGCTAATTTTAGTTACATTACTCTAAGCTAACCGTGTTTGATTCTATTTCAGCAGAACTGTTATGCTTTGTAGAGCAGAATTATAGGACTAAGTAATCAGTACGTTTGTCAATTGAACCAGTCATTTTCATGCAAAATTGTTTACGCTGACAAGTTTCAGTAGTATGTTACATCAACTAACCTCAGATTGTTTGAGATAATCGAAAGTCGAAGCCGACATAATAAATACCGAGACGTACCTGATAGGGGACCTATCGAATTGTAATACATGTTATATGAAGTGAATTAAAGAACTTTCTGGAATTTCTGGAATTTGTATGTAAGTTTTTGACATAAAAACAAACAGTAGACAAACACAACTTTACCGCGGTTTAAATAAAACACAACCTCGGTTCAACTTACAAAGCAATCAATAAGGCATGCCTACAATTTTCTACTGCACAGCTTGATAAAACATTACATTAAGTTTTATTGCAAAGAATAAAATTTTGTTGTCCGCGTCTGTTCGGCGAGAAACTGGCAATGGTAGTCCAAATTGAAAATATCTTCACAGGATTTAACAATTTCCACTGACGTCTGATATGTTCTTAGAATAATTCAACTGTTGCTAGCAGTATTTTTGCGGTTAGAAGTTGTCTGAAAAACAACGAGAAGATTATGCAGCGCCCAGTCACAAACTGTTGTTATTAAGTCTGCATGGTATAGTCAGGTTATTTACAGGGTGACGCGTAGATTGATGTATTGAAGACAGTTATCAAAACTAAGTAGATTTTAAAAATAACCGTAGGCCTATATCCCACGTTCACCTGCGCGGTTGTTCACTATTGACCAGGTGAAGTGTCAACAGTTTTACGTTTACTTATAGCACCAGATATCTCCTCATTTGAAGATTCAACCGTGAGATGTTGGAGAATTAAAAATACTCACCTAAGTGCAGCAAAGCCGTCACTAGTAAAATGCCACTACTGTTCGATTTTCAAAAAAATGCAGTCCTTTCTGTAATCCGCAGAAATAACTTACTACGAGAGGTTATGGACGATGAGAGCCAACGGTATTGGGGTAACCTACGCACTGGTAAAAGTTTGAATACTGGTGAAAATTGTGACGCTTTGAGTGAGTTGTGGCGAACGCGTCAGGATGCGAACACAATAAGCTACTGTTCCACTAAATTACACCGAGCTCCAGGTGAGAGTGTGAATGATTAATGAGATGCGGAGTACCTCCACATCATCCCGGAAAATCTGTTGCATGTATTCCATGCAAAAAAGGATTTTCCTCCTTAAGTTGACCATAATTGTGAAGGTGTATCCATGAATACGATTATGTGAGTTCTCATCTCCAATAATCGGACTACTGTGGCGCACGTCTTCGTGTGGAAGATGTGCACTTAGCTGGGTTTCTAACCCGGGGTCGTAATAAAAGAATATGTGACCGAAACCGCGTTAAGTTGGTGTCCATCTCCCACAGTTTTCCTCCGCATACTACGGGTCGTGCGGCGCAGATTAATACGCGTATCCGTCGATCAAGTACGTTGTCCAACCAGAAAACGACTAGTTCAGTCGGTCAAGTAAGTGGTACTATGTGTCTGTGTTCAAGTTAACATGGAATGAACAATCAAAATGGTGACCATATGCAGTTGCTGTAGAAGATGGTCAGAAATGAACAGGAAATTGGCATAGTAAAAAAACATTATCTGGATGTTTGTGATTGCCGCAACCAGGATATTTTAAGGATTCAGCTAATGTAGTTGAAAACGCCCCGAAGTTCGAACATGCATCAATGTTTTTTGGATAATCGACCCAGAATGTTCATTCCCACAAAATACAGCTGTATACAGACAAACGAGTGGCGCCTTCTGCAAGCAAATTTGACATTCTCCAGCAAGTACTAAGCACATCGTACATATTGAATAGGTCACAACAAACGTTTGGAGCAATCAGAAATTAAACCACAAAGTTTTGCTAGGTCACCTATGGCAGAGCATTTTTGTACTCATAAACACGTCCAAATATGAAGCAACATTTGGATGCCACTGAGCGTGCATAAAATATGCCTCACAACTGTGCGGTTCTTCGACATGCGAATTCCTGCAACTGAATTACGACACATTTCAAAGTAATCTCAACTTGTCAGTTCACATGAGCTCATGTCATCGCCCCATTCAAAATATCTCGAGACAACTCTGGCCTCGTTCTTTTATTTGTCTCGGTTAATTTTCGGATGCCTTCTTGGCACTAGTTACTTAATGCTTCAGTGTTGAAAAGTCCTCGCTGTGTACATACAAACACTGGAAGCTGTCTAGACTGTGTAGCATCAGCTAATGGCAAATGGATCCCGTCCAGTAATCACAAGACGCAATCTGTTTTAGCTCATGTATCATCCTGGTCAATCACTTTCAAGAACCCATATGTAACGAACATACGATTTTACGCAGTTTGTTCAAAAATTGTACAGAATGTTCTCCTACTCGCCTTCATTGATTCTGCCATTTACCGTTCAAATCAGTTCAACTTCCGTACATTGCAAGTCACCAAATATTGGCTTCCCTCAACCGTGCTAGGTGGTTCTTTGCCGAATGTGACAATTAAACACTGACATTCCAATTTCTTCTTCGTAATACCTAACTGCAATCTGGCCAGTGATATAGTGTAATAGTGTTTGTAATATAGTGTTTCCGCCGAATTGGTGTAAGGTCGAAGATATCAACCTCTATTAAACACGTTTGAAAAAGCTACTCTGGCATGCAGACTGCGAGATTATTCCATACAGTGTCCAGTCTTTAACTCACAATCATATGCGATGTATTCCAATCCCGAACTTTTAACTATATTGATGCCTGAGTGATGAGTTTGCTTATATGGGTAACTTTCTCAAAAGCTATGAATTACCTCTAGGCGGAATGGCATAGATAGGTAGGGTGTGAATAAAATTCAGAACGAGGAAGACCTGAACTGCACTAATCAGTCCTAGTCTATTGTAAGAAAACCACCTTTCAGTAGATGAATAATACTGTTTATTTTACCATTTGTTATTGAGCAACAATCGTATTCGGTTTAGTCAAATCGTTCGGTATTACTTTCCACGACATTCCATGGTCAAAGTCTGAAACCTAGTCGAACAAACTATCCTAATTACCGTCGCCCAAAGACAAATTCTACGTGGCAGTTGATTGTCGTTTCGTTCAAATGGTGTTTATTGATCACAGCTCCGCTTGTAACAGCTTGCGCATGAGCACCAATTAATTACATATGCGCCACCGAACCAACCGAGCATCCATCCGCACTCTAGTCGGTCGTCAGTGACCTTAAAACTTCAACTGCATTGCATCTTGACGACTACGATTTTGGACGGTTGGTAACCTACACATTTCATTGCATTAGTGACAGTATATTAACGCATGCATTATGTCTGTACCTGGGCAACCAGCTCGATACGTCTGCTACTGTAGGAACGTGTTATCGATTGCTCAGGCTTTTTATCTGGCGTCGTGGAAATGTGACTATGGAGTTCCATTTATCACATTGACTTTATGCGTTACATGTGAAAAGCCGTTTCTGCCTCCTTGGGAATTTTGGAAACAGGGGTTATGAATTATAGCGAATTGTTGTCGAAATTGCATTCAACTAACGCTCTTCCAGTGATTCATACAATTAAATTACTATAACAGTTTCTCAGCGATTAGGACTGGCGGCATTTTGATGCAGTACACGCGCGCAGTAAAGATACTGTTACTAACACGTTGAGCGTACTGACTTAGTTTCGGATAGTAAATTAGCCTACTCAGACTGCAAGACAATGCCTGAAGAAATTGCATTAAGCTCAAGTAAGGAATTACCGCGATAGTGTTGTTCATATTCTACTCTTTGCCGTTACAACGAGATTGTTCCGAGTAAATTTGAGGGTAAAATGGATGTACATGATTCGATTTCGTGGATTCAGAGCGGGAAATCACGTGAAAACTTATTGTCAGAGGATTAATATGCTTTGCTCTAGGATATAGCGCGCACACTTGTTCGATAGCGACAGAACATTACTAACAATTCAACAAGGTTTTCACGCCAGACGAGCACAGATGTTGTTCAGTTTGTTGCCAAATCCACAGGTTGCTCACCAAGATCCAATATATATAGAGGGAGAACCTGATTACATTGATGCTGGAACGTCTGTAATGTTGTTGCTTGCGTCGCACGCTGTCCGAATTTGCCGGCCTGTCAATCGACCATGCTGACATATACTGGATAGCCAACCCCGAAACAGGGAATGTGCACGGTTCATCTTTACTGTGACAACAAAAGGCGATCTTGACTAGTGTAAGTAGTTGCTCAGGATTGTCCCAGCCGGATGCAGAATAGTCGATACGTGCACTGACCTTGGGCCTTTGAACGCTAAGCTTCGTTAGGAGCAACATAATTTACCAACGCTAGATGGTACTTTGGCTGAATTTAACCAGACCCGCTTTTTGACAGTTGTTTGTCCTACTAGTCCTCTTAATTTAAAGAACACCTACAACTATGTAGATGCAATAGATTCAGTTAATATCGTAAACGAAACTATGTTGTCTTTGGATGTGAATTCTCTATTCACTAATGTTCCATTGTAAGAAACTGTCATCTTTGCAACCATATCGAGAACAACCAAGTTGACTTCGGAATTACAGGGGGAGATTTGGAAGAACTATTGTTGTTTTGCAACTATAGTGTTCAATTTCAATTTAATGGAGCTATACAGGCAGAAAGATGGAGTAGCAGTAGATTCACCCCTGGGTCTGGTACTTTAAGATATATTCACGGTCAAATGAGGAACCATTGAACACAGTTGGACCTGTACTAAGTACGAGCTTTATAAGGGTGATATTTTTTGTTTTCATCCAAACGGCGATGATCCTCTGGTTATACTAGATGAGTTCAACGAAGCACACCCGGACATAAAGTTCGCCATCGAGTTAGAACATCACAGTGGACTCTCAATCCTAGATGTCACATTGCTTTATGGAGCAGAGGGAACAATTCAAAGATTCATTTATAGAAAAAGACATGGACGTGTTAATCTACAATTTTTTGCAATTTTTCCTGTTGAAGTACAAAAGAACTATGGCACGTTGTCTGTTGAACAGAGCGCAAAAGATCTGTACACCGGACACTCTCCTGGACGAGGTAAAATGTATTCTAGAGATTCTCACGGGAACTAGATACCCCGAGCGATTCATAGATAAAAGTCTGCATTTAGATACAAAACTTGAACTCGTTCAGACAGCGAAGAAAAGGTCGGTTTTGTAATGGAACTTTTAACCGTGATCGCGTGAGTACCCACTAACAAATAACGATATCTCAGTGATAGTCAATGAAAAGATTAGGTCAAATGGTTTGGATCTTTATTGTTTCGATCGGGGAACAAGCTTCGTGCAGTGGCGCTCGTCCGGACCGTGTCCTGTCCTGTACAGTTGTCCTGTTCTCTGGTCCGATGCGAGTTCAACCGCGTCATTCGTGGCTGTGTATTGACCGCACTGAATCACACCCAGCTGGAGCGTTCCGATTGACTGAGTGTGCAGATGGTGATCGCGTGCGAGCGTTCGGATGTGGAAGAGGTGTTTCTGGCCGATGGATGTGTGGGCGTGCATGTGCAGGTTGGGACAGTGCGCGCCACTTAGAGATAGATTTATCACGCGATGCGCCGCGTGAGAAGGCGAGACGACGGCTGAAGGTTTCAGCCGTCTCACATAGAGGTTAGGTTAACAGTGAAATAATTAGCCGTAGACTTTTAAACACCGTCGAGAGTGCTTACTCTGCAGCAAAACTTATCGTGTCGTCCGACACATGCTCGTTACTGATGCCACGCCTTGAGGATAACCTGCCCAACATCTCTTCATTTTTCTGTATTCACTTTCTCACCCGTTGTTTTCAAGCCGATTACGTTGGGTGGACCACAAAGCGGCTATCGGAGTGGATTCGTGAACATCTCCGAAGTGGCTTCACATCGGTTCACGAAAGCCCACTTCCAGTGCGTTTGGCTTCCACTTATTTTACACTGGCCGTCAAACAAATCCGAACAAAGCATTCGGAGTCATCTACAAAGTTCGTCAGTCCTGTTCCAGAGCTGTCAGGGTGGGATTGTTATCAACGGCCCAGTCCATTGCTACCAGACTTCACAACTCGTACAAACCCTTCACCTCCCCTGGCCAATCGTTCACCATCATTTTGAAATCTGAGCAAGCGTGAACCACTTGACACTGTTGAACACATGTCTCATGACAGCCGCGTTTGACACTCCAACTTATTCACCAGTAGGCTGTAGTCCGTATCACCTCTGTGACTATTAATTACCCATTTGACTGGTTATAATTTTCATAGTTGACTCGCACTTACCCTATGCAATTGTAAAAGTCTGATGAGAATTACTGAGAACAGCTGTTTGCAAAATTGACTCCTTATGCATTTTACGGGAATCAAGACAAGAGAATCTGCAGGACCGGTAAATATCTTACAGGAGTATGATATACAAAATATACTGATCGAATGTATACTAAAGTCGTTTCAGATACTGAGCAACTGTGAGCGTTTGGGTTAATTTGTAGGTGAAATTATGAAGAGTAAATTTTGATCCAACCTCTGGTGAATTACTGCAATCCGAGTGAAGTTACGACTAACGCTTATGAATGCTAAATGGTTAGGTTTGCTGGTATTTGTAGGAATATATGAACAGATTCAAGATAAGTCGTTAAGTCGATTTCTCATCGCACCCTGTTCACATGGAGTCTTAGCAGAAATGACAAAGTCACTTGGATATGTTTGCAGTAGGTCTCATAATATCATGTTACTATCATTGTACTATACACGTTTAAGCCTGTCCTGCGTAGAACCTCCTCGAAAAACTAAAATAGAGCTACAACGGAAGATATGTTACATGCGTGTCTAACAGGCTGTAGCTTAGAGATAGTTCTATGGTCAGTCCGGTTGCAGCATGGTGAGATTAGTTGGTCACCTGAATTGCAGAACAAAACGCAGAAGTATAATGTTTATCGTTCTGAAGCAACAATTCCCGTGGCCCCAAATTAAACAGGTAAGCTGCTCGGGCTCGTCCCACAGAAAGTCAAGGCATTAAGGCTAGCAAGTCACAGGGATGTCTAACTACGAACGACGTTTATTGCAGAATCTCTTCGCTACAATCTTTAGACAAATTGAGGCAATGAACTTCTGTTAAGACAATCATACTATTCACTTTGTAATTGGTAATCGTCGTTTTCTGAGCCCAGGGTGTGTCCACTGATTGACAATGGGCAGAAGTCGAATAATGAAACTTGGAAATCATGAACTTGAAGTTCCATCCACATGATAATAAGGATTATGGTGATGTTGCAGTAATTCCAATCTGAAGGCAAAGTTTAACGAACACCTTCAACGTTAACGTTTTCACATTTGTTTTGGATGCGCTCAGCAATTCTTTGAAGGAAAACAAACGTTCATTATTTAATTAACAGCTTTGGTTTCAAATTATTCCTGCATACCGTTAAGATCATTGGAATGCCGGCGCTTGTGATATCAGTTTGCCAAGTGTATTTCGGCACTTTCATCTAGCGATCAATTTAAAGTACTCATCAGCTTTGCTGTACACAGAATCATCGTCAGCTCTTCATCGTCAACACATACTTGTGAAAATAACATCATTACTGAAAACGCCATTCAGTGCGTATACAATTGAGCTCAATGTTATCCGTAAACGTGTTAGTAAGTCAAAGGCAGAATTGAGCTATTTTTTGCAAACTTCTTCAGAATACGCAGAATGCAATTATTGTAGGTGTACAGAAATTTCAATGCAGATGCTCACGAGTGGTTGTATTGTGAGAATCTTTCTCTGTACATCGTTTAAAGGCCCAAGCTATTTAGTAACTAATGTCGGTGAACCCCATTATGGCTGTGAGTTAACAAGTCTGATGTACTGTGCGTCGTTTACTAGGAAGCTTCAGCCTTAGGTCAACAAATTAGGTTTAACAGGTGTACAAATATGCTAACAGTTAAAATGCGGACATTAGCGCTAACAAAAGAGTCATACACTGCTTGAACACCTTATCCTAACAACGTCAGCTGGCAGCATTGAGCAGAACTCACTGATATACGATACTATACAAGATGACAGGATAAATGGAAACCCTTTGCGGCTTAAGAAATTTCATAGAGTAAGTACTCATTCGTTCGTTCATTTCTTCAAACTGTTGGTCCACCTTCGAATGGTATTGTATCAGATTGAAGCACCGAAGGTTTTGTTGAGCAAATAATTGCATACTGAAACATACTGCAAAGATTTCTGATATGACCCAAGCTGTTTTGCTACAAGGTTATTTGTAGCTTTTGAATGAAATAAAACTTCCGCATAATATATCGTCTAAGACATTCACAATTGCTGGTCCAATGTAAGACATAATGGTTCAGGTCAAATTAAATCCAGGGGATTTGAATTATCTAACATGACCCATTACCCACAGTTGAACAAAGTCTTAGAAGAGTGCATATTCTTGCCCGCTTGTAAATTTGCACTCGGATCCTCATGTTTGTGAGACTGTGTGTTAATCACTGATCTACTTTTCAGTCCGCATGCGTTAACGTTGTCAAATAAAACATTCCCAAAATATTCAGTGAGGTCGTTGCATATAAGAGCTTACTTTCTGCGAACTGTTTGTCTGCAATTTACTTTTATTCATGGAGCGATTATCTTTCATTCGGCACACAATACGGAGGAGAACTATTTAGTAACATGGACACGAGTCATTGCTTAACAAATAGGTATTTTGGGTATTATAGCATAAATACAATTCACAAGTCATTGTGGCTCTTGGATGAAGATAAGCTTACACGGGTTCCTCTCAAACAGAAGATCTAGACTAGAGATGGTTGATTTTAGGCGAACCTGTCAACCACAACAACATAGACCCTGTAGTCGCACAAGCAAATTCCCGTGAGCAAATATTTATCCGGCAATCTCTTGTGAGCAATTCTAAAGCCCGCGTCACTTGTGTATTACGCTCAGTGCATATCCCTTTCATTTCCCATGAATTCCAAAGTTTTCGTTAGGATATTCACAAGATAGACAGGTGCGAAATGAACACGCTGATCCACGACGTGAGGACCAACCAGTATTCAACACATGAACCCACCTCTGGACTTTTTCGACACATTATTCAAGAAACATTTCCTGTAGAACGATATCAGTTGTGTCAATCATTTAGAAAAGAAAATTGTTCTGAACTTTATACGTTACAATAATACATCTCAACTTTTGAACAATGGAAGATGTTCGCATAGTAGGAAACACAGAATACTGAAACAAGTGTAGGATATTTGGCGAAATGTGTGAACCATGTGCTTCCATTGTCTTGGCTAATATGTTCTCATAACAATATGTTTGCAAACAGAAAACAAGAATTAATTAGGTGCCTTAGCATTTGCGCTATTTTTTGCTCATAGGTTGAAATCGATCAACCGTTTTTTGGTTGACCTGCAAACGAACAAGCATTCACCACAGCCCCAGAATGGGTTGTGAAAGGGTTTTTGCAAACGGTTGATCCCACCACTTGGATGTGTACTCTTCTCATTATTTTGCGATAATGTTTTCGGACAAATGTTTGAATGAGTAAACAAAAATTTGAGGTTTAATGTTCTCAACCGCAAATTATTCAATCTGGAAGTGGTTTGATAACAGGAAGATTTGAACTGACTATCAAAGACACTGTATGAATGCAAGATTCATGCTTAGCCGCACGTTATGTGCAATCCGTTAGACTCAATTACCTCAACTCATATTTTACACCAACATGACATCATATCTATCGACTACTAAGCAGTTCGTCTAATATTGAATGCATGTTGCTGGTCGATCTTTATTCACTTCATGCCGATGAAGACAAAAAAGGATGTAAAGCGTGATGCTATAAACATCAATGACAAAAATTAAGAATGTCATCCACGCGTTCCTAATAAAAGCTCCCACCGATTATAGTATGGCGCAAATGGATTTAAAATGTGTCCACGATTCTGTTCATTTGCCTTGGACAATTTGTTTCTATAATAGTCCTTCAAGATCGAAACCGATACTTCCTACGGAAAAGCAATTAAGTTTTCTTAGGATGGATATACTGGATTAATCTCCAACGAAAAATTCTTAAATAAAGCGTCAACCTCACGTTTATCAACAAGACGTTCTAAGCCATCGGCGATCATCATTCGAACATTTACATCCCCTCCTAAAATCCCCTATGTCAGGGGAACATCCAGGATTGCCGACGCGACAAATTACGTAACAAATGGCGCTAACAAGGCGTGAGAACAGAAAATCTACTCCAATCAATGAGGGAAAGATCAGCAGACTGAGGAACTTGTCGTTGTGACTGAATTTCTGATGATACAGTTTAGATTCTGGATTTAGTTTCCGGGCGTAAGCCACTGTTTAAACAAATAAACTGACTGTCAACATTTCGCTGCTGATAACACTCTCGGTTCTAAAAGAACTTGCTCAGGAAGATTCAAGTCTTTACTATGAGATTCCATTGATTCGATTAGTTTTTTGACTAAACGCGGTTTTCTTTCGTTTAGATAATTCCAAAGAACTATGTGGTGCTTTTTAATTTCAACGGTGCGTTTAGCATTTTTGGTCAAAATTAGCTGGAACCCAATGACCTTACTCCAACCAGAATGAGTTCGGAACGGGACGTACTTTTTGGGCCGTTCTCTTTCCTAACAAACTCGATGTGTTGTTTGACAGTCACATCTGCTCTTCGAAAGTTCGAGATCTAAATGTACTCAAGCAAAGATTTCCCTCCAACTTTGTTGTGTATACCTCGATAAAAGCAATAATGCTGTCTAAATTGCTATTAACTACTTACTGGAATTGTCATGTATCTAAACTGAACGAACTAAGTTTATCAAATTTCTAACATATCACTGTTATTTTTACTAGAATTCAGTCAGTGATTATGAATATAATGAGTATTGTCGCTTGCCCTGAACTGTATGAAGTCGTATCAATTAAATGTCCCAAAGTCACACTAGATGATTACACTCATTCAGAAGTTGGCGGATTGGATACTTCCCATTTCTCTTCACCTCAGTGTATTAATGTTGAAGAGGTGGATTTTGGATAACACAAGTAATTTCTTGTATCATAGCACACCCTGAAGCAAAGCTTCAAGCAATGAGTTAACTTATTGTTAAATATAACATGTTCAACAATTCTGCGAATCTGCACAATTCGAACGAATGGTTATCGTCCAACCACCACCGTAGAGATTATAAGATCATCTATGCAGAATTGCATATACCACCGAATACAAATGCAGGTAATTGGTACATGTTTTCTGACAAGCTAGAAAATGAAGATTGCGCTTGTAAAGTGCTGCTGGCTACACTAATTGAAGGCCATTAGATGAGGGCCAAACGGTCAAATGATGCTGACCCATAGCTGAAGCAATTGGAATTCGTCTGTACAATCAACTCGTACGTATCCAGAAACGTTTTGTCCAGAATTTGAATATGCCTTGGCAATTCTGCATCCTGGTAGCGTGTCCAGATCCACTGCTCAACTGCGTACTTGATTGCCTTTGGAGAATGAATTAAATGACCTCATCAACAACCTTTTCCCCGTTAACCCCATCATCATTCTCTTATAAAATGTGTGATATGGATGTACTGTATTTAACATGAAAATAAATCGTTGAAAACGAGCTTGTTTACAATACACTATATTGAATGCAAACACGATAATATAAGTGCTACCCTAAAGGTACCATATTTTGTAGCGATAAAATGTTAATAATTATCAAAATTCATCTTTTCAGTTGGTGCAGCTTCAGCATATTGTGTGAATGCAAAAGTGCGAAAACATGCTATGTTGCTGTTCATACCGAAATTTATGAAGCAAAACATGTACCAGTCTCATATTTCTTTAAAAGATTTTGTGAAAATCACTTCCATCATATGATCAATGCACCAACGCGAAATCCTCAAAACATTGTCTTAATCCCTTGCGATGATTGGTCAGTTGGATACATCCAGATAAGTATGCTTGCCAATTAACCACAAGAGACATTAAGTTGCAGTAATACGTATAGGCCTAAACAGGCTATCCATCACAGTAATCCTTATGAAGCACACGGGAACGGAATGAATTCTTCGCTATTTTACTTTTGAGAGAAACATGTAGAACTGAAATGGCACAAAGTAGACAGGAATTATACAGTGAAGTATATTAAAATTGAAAAATCACATAGTTCTAAAAAAACACCGCCAAACCCACAAAACCGACTTTTAATGAAATATCCACTGGCTTCTTAGGTGGGAAATCACCAAGAACCTAATTCGTTCGTGATTGTATTTCGTATCCATAACAACGTTTATTCTATAACTTATTCATTTATTAACAACAAACCCATATTACAACTCTATTGTAACATATGTGTACGTGTGAATGCATTATTCATATTGTTAGGACGCGTGAGTTTATCGATCCACTATCAGCTGTAAACTTGTTTTAATATGGTCAGTTGCGTCCCCCAATTTCGACGAACTTTCTCAGCACACTTTATAAAGTATGTGTTAATTAAAACAGCCCCGTGAAGAACTTGCGCACAATTCCCCTGTTTGCACTTGAATTTTAATGATAAATTGTCTGTCAAGTAAGTTCATTCCGATGTATTGTTTAGGCAGTCTTTCTTCACGAATTCTGTGTAATTTTTGCACGTGAGTACGACTCTAGTTAGAAGAGTCACGAGGCACTGCCACTCTAAATTTAACACTACTCAAATGACTGAGTTGTGGCATGCAAACGCAAACTGAATTTCAAGTCATCACTTATTCGCCCTCGAACTAGTCAGCATGACTTCTCAACAAGTCAGACTTCGTAGTGTGTTTGCATTTATCCATAAAACAGGTTTGGTCTCTTTCATAAGGGTGGGCTTACATATTAAATCGCACGCTAGCAGGTTTCTAATTAGGGACACTTGTGACATCTGCACCTTGGTGTGCCGCGTAGCACTTTGATCAATATGCCAGAATGTGTTTTTTGTAACTTTGTGAAAGATAAACTATTATTGTTTTAATATTTTTGTGGACGCTGGCGGAAGCGGAAGCATAAGGCTTGAAAATGTTCAAACGTGATTTAGTTGAATGCTTACGCGAGGATTGTGGTCGTCATACTAACCATATATTTATGTGTGAATCATAGTTAGCAGCTGTACAGTCAGCACTGTTTGCTTTACTGAGAAGGCCAACTGAGGTTTGTGTTAACTTATGTACAACTAGTTTTCTCCATAATACCCTTAGAGACAGCAATTAATTACACCAATTCGAACGAACTTTCACCTCGTGATTGAAACATCCGAGCGGAACATCAGATCAGATTCATCATATTATTTTCTGACCTATTGTGATGTGATTTGATATAATTTTAAAAGCACTAGGCACTGACAAAGTACTATCTACAAACATCCAGTGGTCGCGAGATTAGCATTTTACGCATATAGTCCTCCATAATAGTAACGCCACTTCCTATATGCAGAAATATTTAGGTCATAAAACCAAATCACATGTTATAAGATTCACATGTTATTCACATGTTATAAGATCCGCAATGTTCAACCGTTTATCATGACAACATTTTACCAATCTGTTGGTATTAATCAGCCAAATAAACCAACCACTGAAATGACATCCGGTTGTAGCAGCACTTAAAAAGCTGGTAGTCACCAGCATGAAATCGCCAGAATGAAATCATTGCCGTCGGAATGATTTACTGCCCATTTCAACTATTCTTCGACGTCTCGAGTGATTTCCAGGTAATGACATTACATCATAAAACGGCTGAAATGTCCTCCGTCTCTCATGGTCATTATTTGTGGAGTATACAGATTGAAGCTGAATCTCACAGAAAATCAGTCAATTAGAAGTACTGATATTTATTACATAAGTCGGGATATTCGCAGAACGGTTCAGAGGGAAGACACCAATCACGAGGTTTGAGAGTTGTTCAACAACTTGAACGCATACGCTTAAAGCGAATGAAATTGTTACCCAACCACACTCTATGAAGCCCATTAGCAGATATAACTAACAGCTGACTGTGTCACAGTGATAGATTAAATGTGGTGTTCAGCTGTGACGGCTTCGATGGCTAGGCTTTTTGAAGACTTTGCTTGGTGTCGTTAATTTGTGGGAAACAGTTTGACAAACAAGCTATAGTGAACAGAACTTATTACTAGTAAACATTGTGCTAACTCATCACAGATTAAACCACCTATATTATTATCCCGCAGGAAGAACTCAGATCTCTGACTGACTATATTGGGAACCCATTTATAGGCCCACTCAACAGTACGTTGTCTACTAAATTTTGGATCTGTTGAATTCCGTCTCGCATGTTTGTCATATTTTGTTTGGCATGATGCGGAGCGGTGAATCCGTTGAGGCATGTTTGGTTTGTTTGTAGAAAGCTTATCCTAAATTTATCTTCGTATGTCTTTGCTGTGTACAGCAAGCGATCATGATAAATTTTGTACCTAAATTGCGCACAAAATGTTTTCTTTCTCCCGTTTTAGAACTAACATTGCTTATCTGTTAAAACTTCCCTCCTTGTATTATTCGACACGCTCTCACCTTCATCTGCATCCACTTGTTTTAATAAGCTCACTTCCCGTTGGCTGGTGGCTGATTATGAACTCGCGTTTAGTTACTCCATTTTGAACGTCTCTGTCAGGTAATTTATGCTGGTTCACATTCAAGGTGGGGTGGTATCTCTAGTGTTATTTCACAAAACAGTACCGTATAAAATCCAATCCTTTCGATCGCCTTTTCTGACATTTTTGGACAGTTCTAAAGAAATAATTCAGTCCTTCTTTGCTTTCCTCCGTTCTAGGAACCGTCCTTTCAACGAACTAACGCGGTGTGAATCAGTCAATTTCTGATAAGTAACTTTAACCACGGATAAACTAATACACTCCTCAACAACATGATTGGAATCTCCCAGGCTGAGTCACAAACAATTGCGACTTATTCTGAATGACCTTTAACTTATTTGTAAAATCAAGTATATTACTTCTTATATCGAAGTTGTAAGACACACAATAGCAAAGACTGGGGACTTGTGGGGTTTTTTAACGCACCCTGCTACCGTATATTGGCGCCATTCTTATTTTCGATTGTTTAAGTCGTGTGCACATCTTACTGGGCCTTTGGTTGACATTTCTGTTATCTTGTTTCACAGGATTATCGTTGGAACCCTTACTTCAGAAAAACGCTGTTTCCCTGTGTCTTCATATCACACGAAGTTTGTTTACGAGTGTAACGGGTACAAAAGCCAGAACGTCATGTCTGTTTGTTACTGGTTGCTTTGTTCATTTCTGGACGCTGCATCATTTATGAAAACGATAATTAGATGTGTTATCAACCTCTCATCAAGAACATTACCACCAACACAAATGCAAGCTCCTTCTTTAGCTTCAACGTTTGTGAAAACATCAATCAAAATTGAAGAGTTCAGATTACATGTTCATCTCCAAAAGTTGTTAGAACAACGCCAGAAGGAAATAAAATTTGGCAGGACATCGTTGAAACGCTTGGTGGGTTTCTTAAATATTTTGCTTGCCGTTTTGCACATATTACGAAATAATTTTCAGGTCTGGAATATCATTAGGTGCAAACTGTCCATTGACGTGGGCAAAATCAGAGAATGGAAACTCTAATTTCTGTGAAGTATAAAAAAGCAGCGACTAACTCGAACAAATTCAGACACGTGTTTATTAAAGCGAAAACTACATAGTGACTGTTTGGAATCAATATCCAATTCCCCGTGGGTCGTCAGGTAAGTACATGCAGACATATCACCCCACATATTCCTTCAGAACTAATTTCAGCAGCATCATCGTTTCAGCATAGTGTAGTTCATAGTGGCTTATAGAGGGACAAGAACTTCGACGTCACGGACAAGGTCGGTCCTCATCAAGTCTGTAAACTACAGATAACAGCTACGTGAAACTGTCTTGGGTGTGTGAACTCAAACTAGATATTTAACGTTTAATCTACTTGTGTGTTAACAGTAGTATCCTTTTATCTACGAATTTAACATGCCCACCGGTTTCCATCATCCGTCCTAACTTGCAGCTGTTTGATACGCTAACATTTCTTTGATTTCCATAAATGCTATTTCGCCCGTAAACAATTGAAGTGTATCTCACTTTATTACTTATATTCCGTTCCCTACCACAGTTTAACGCGTTTGTTTATCTGAGAAACAGTAACGCGCTACCTATCTTGCCGTCCGAATTGACTGCACAATTTATCACGTGCTTCTCTCACACTCTTGTATGCGTTCGTAAACTTGGTCGCAAATATTATTTTACTTGGTTTTATTTTTTAGTTGATGTTTATTAATAGGATATAGTTGTGTACGTTAAGACAACCGTAACTTTACGGACATATCGTTTTGATGTGCCGGTTGTTCCCAGCCGGCACCTGATCTAAGAATTTACTAGTGATTAGAGTTTTTTCCTTGAATTGCTTTTGCCTACTCACTCGAACTACATACTCCACTTTGGCAACGCTCGATAGTTCTGCGTGTGGGAGTATTTCGCTTTGTTCTGCCTTGACAGTCACACTATGAATGCTTGATACCTGTAAACAAATTACGTGTTAGAACATTTCCCCTTTAGTTCACTACTCCTGGTTCCATAACAAAATGGAACATAATTTGGTCAACTTTGGATAACATATTCATTTGTAATGCTCAGTTGACTGGAATCTCGAAGCCTTATGTGGTTCAGTTATTTTAATCCCAGTAGGTGCCCACACCGTTTGTTGTCGTTTCTGTTCGTGTTAATTTTAAGCAGTCAACGGAGGTGGTTAACGACTAAGGTGGCAGTCAAGCTACACAGAGTTATCAACTTAGTAGGTAGTTTCCACTTATATTGAAGGCCTCTCGATTTCGGATCGAAACCAAGTCTGCATTGCCTATGTCGCCCGATTTGATTTGCTTACAGAAGTGACGTAAGAGTCTACAGTTATGTCAATGACTTCGGTGGATAATGTCAACAGTACAGGCAAGAAAAGACTAAAGGAAGTGCAGTAGTACATCGTCGTTTGCCTTGATGGCTTGTACCACCTATTACATTCACACGGTTCATTCGATGAACTGTATAAAACCGTGATAATTAGATGTAAACTTTCAATGAAGAGAAGTATTTACTGATCATGTGGCTAGTTATTTACCTTTCGCAAAATTGTCCATAGCAGACCTGGACAAATAATGGAAATGCACACTATTTTGTGTTCAATTTTATACTATAACAGTCGATCCAGTAAAATTACAAACGCGCTAAACACAGGTAACTCCTCAGGAATCATAATTGTGAATGTGCTCAAACGAATAATTTACTACACTATTTCCAACAGGAGGCAAACCGGAACTAAGTGCCGTTGTCACAGTACCGCATATGGTTGCATTACGTACAGCTGAGGTGTCAACGCAAAACACATTACAATAGCAATCAATGACACCAATGGAGATATCAATTGCGTATAGTATGGAAATATACATAAAAACTTACAGTCACCAAGAAATGTCAATGGTGGCTGTCATAACTGTGAAGAAAAATATTAAGCCGGATTCAATAATGGTGAAATTTTGGTGTTTTGATAAATCATGAACTGAAGAGTGTTTTATTTTGATAGGATATGTGTATACGAACGGACGCGAGGAAACTCACGATTATGAATAGAAGATCAACGTAATCTTGCGCTGAATGAAGAAAAGCCTAATGACGTTGATGCAATGCGAAGGCTGGTAAATGCTTCACCGAAATAGACAGTGGTTGAGTTTCCCTTTTTGGAACATCCATTGAGTAGCGATGTTGTGCTTTACCCAGTGTACCCTTTGGTTGCTTGAGCATGATCCACTCTTCATGTAAAATATTGTCAGCACGTAAGGTGACTCGGTATTAAGTGCAAATTCTGAGAACCGGCGTGTATAGAGGATTTGCGGAATAATGACTACTCAAACTACGAATCAATTCTATCGCACTGATTTAACCCGAAATGACCTCATTTCAAGCACTTCGAATTTTGTGTGCTCCAATAACAATCAAGTAACTCCGGTTGTTTTGAAACTGGTGAAAAGAAATTATGTTCACAAACGAAATATGTTGATGTTTTTTGGCGGCACTGTTTAAGTTCAACCTAATGATAATATTTCATAGACATTCTATTGCATATATGACATATATTTGGGTCGTGGGGCTTCTGTAGTTTTTAGTGGTTTTGATTCATATTTAACAGTCGCGCACTTGACTCTTGATGAGAACATCCATTTCGAAGGATTTCGGCGTGCATTACAAGAAATCCATTTACGACTAAGATTTTGTAATCACGTTGAAATCATGTTAGCTCATTTCATTCTTTACAATGGTATTGTTGCCGTTTTCTCATGTGTATGCTACCAATCGGTCAGTATGTTGGTTAGTGATATTTCTGATAAGTTGCAGTAAACGAACTGTTCAGGTTGTCATATTCACGTTCCATAAAGCAACGGGTGGAAAATTGGACCCACCCACTTTACGATGACCTTCTGCACAGTGAGTAGTAAAACGTGTACGTTAAAGCGTACTCTGTTCGGTTTGCCTGCCGAGTCTGTAGCACTCTGAGGTTTGTTCGTTCGAGTAAGGAATAGGCTGTACAACTTGACGGCATGCTGAGCAGATACTATAGCGGCAACATAATTGAAGCATGCCGTACATTTAACTGCTCTATTAAGGCAAGTTTTCTCCCTGGTCAATGCTGAAAACTCACTTAACATTGCCCCTGGTAGTGTTTATAGGAAATAATTTTGAATGAGTTAACCCCAAGCGATTGCCACGGAAAAATAACAATTGGAGGAACTAGTTTTCGAATTCCAGATTTACGCTGATTTAGTTTTCGGTCTAAGCAGTATTCTTCAGTTCACTGCTGAAAGTTTATTTCAAAACGTCACTATTGTATGGAACTCAACGGAAGGCCGAACAATTCGGCTGTACACATGAGTGCAATGAAAATTAACAAACAATGGCTGACACCTAAACGGACGAATGTATGGAGAATGTTCAGTTTAGTACTGGATGTCAGTTATTGTGGTAATAACGCAGTGCTGGAAAAGAATGATAAAGCTTTCAAACATGTCGGCACGATATTGAAGTTAGTAGATTAGGAGTTTTCTACCACTCAATGAATGATGTTTGACAGTTGTTCACACAAGCAAAGTACTATATCTGCATTTACACGTGAAGGTGGAAGCTGGACCCTCTCTAGGATTGAATGTGTACATGCAAACACCATATTGCTAGAGTGTCAGAATAAAGTGTACTGAAAACTTGGACACTCTTTGAATAGGATTTAGCACAGAAGGATTACCTAAGGTGTATCGGGGTTTAACTTTAGTAACATGACACAAGTGTGGCACAATGTGGCGTCCAATTCTGGACGAATAAGGTATAAGATGAAACACCATTGCCTGCGAAGTTCACGTGTTTTATATACGTAAACTCACATGCTGCTGAAAAATGACTTACTAGCTGAAACGACAGTTTACATGTTTCCGCGCCAGGAATGCTAGTTACTAGAAAACATCGGATGGAAAATACAACCTTTGCAACCAACTCTCATCTTCTAATTACAGAAACATGCTTTGTGAATGTTTTGGGTCAGGTTTCTATGACCATTGGTGGCATCCCATACATTCTTGTCAAGAGGAAACACCCAGCCACTTTGATGGAAGTAAACGAGAGTTCAATAATAGAAGCAATCCATATTTAGAAGCGTTAATGAACTACTGTTTAAATGGAGACGCACGTATGAGATACTACCTGGAGGGAATCCGGTGTGCACGGTTGAGTAGAATGATGGGATCGAAAAACACTTCACCGAACTGAGACGGGTTATCAACGGAGTGGTGATGTCATCATTCTTGTAAGGCAAGCTGAGGTAGATATTTAGTTTGAGAACCCCTGTAGCCATCGTGACAGCCGACCTTTGGTTGCTGAATTGCTTCACAAATGCCGATGGGTAACCATTTTCTCAACGGCAACATCCCTTCGACCAGTGTTTCCCTCGAACAGATTTGTCTTGCACGACAAAACAAAGTTTTCACTAGATCACACCTGTACTGTATCAACACAAAACCGTGAAAGTTGAGGTGCTGCCCAGTCTTAATGGGTCACCGGTAGGCGGATCGTAGTACGGAACCATTGTTCCGACGCATCATGAGAATATCTAAAAATCCCAGGGTTTTGTCTCGTTCGTACTCAATTGTCAAACTGATCATGAAATGTGCCTTCTTCAGTGAGTCCAGCATAAAACTCACTGTCTCCTTGGTGTCAGTAAATATCAGGATATCTTCGACATAACGCCGGTAAAAGTGGGCCTTCTTGATGACATCTGCGTCCTGCCGCAAATGGACAGCGAAAATATGGATTAGTAACGTACCGGGTGGACTGGCCATAAAAACACCAACGATTTGTGTATAACCCGTTTCTTGATGTAAAACTTTACGTTCGTTGGGCATAGCGGCATGAGGCTTTCTAACTCTAACGTAGGCCTTTCTACGTTCAATTGATGTGAGTTACTATACTGACAAACTGCAACCACCGAGTACACTAGGGGAATATTTGTAACCAAAGAGACTACGTCCAAACTGGTCAAACGTTTGTTGCTGCAGTCCGTTGAGTAAATTGAATAGCTCAAAACTATATCGCAAGAGCAACCGGACCATTACCCGTCTTACGGTTTGAAGAAGTTAGGCAAACCACTATGCCAACCTGTGCTATGGTGAATTTGATAGTATAATGCTCAATGGTACACCGACCTTGTCGAGTTTGGGCAAGCCATACTGGTGAGAAGTATGGGATCATCTAGAAGTTTACTGAATTTTCCGTTGACTGATCAATAGAATAACTATCCAGCAATGCCTATACTTCTGTCTTAACGCGTCTATCAAGTACGGTAGCAGTGTCTACTAAGTATCTTGACGGAATCTGATTGTGTCATTCAGTAGCGGTTACATCCATAATATTTAGTCAACCTTATCCATGAGAACAATGTCGGGACTTTTGTCTGGTTGTAGGACTGTCAGATTTCTATTGTGTCTTATGTTAAAAAGAGCAACAATATATTTTTGAGTCAGGCTCGTGTTTTGTTTGGATGACGTAACTTTGTGCTGGTGTTTGAAGTCGACTAGCCTAGCCTTAAGCAAACTACGAACGTCTTTTGATATCGGACTGAGTTGTAGACGTTGATCAAACAGGAGCTGGAACTGGTTGTGTGACTCGATGCTATTGTTCTTCTTTGGGAGTGCACAAAATTGAAGGCCACAAGATAAACCTTCTAACTGAATGCGGATGGGTTGAAGTGACGAAAAAGTGGTCACATTCCTAGTCACAATTTCTCACAATTCTGAGTCTGTCAGGTTGTGTCTTCGTGACTTCCGTGGACTGCTGAGTAGACTGATTCTCGTCTGCTTAACATTTTCACCGTAAAAGTTGATGAAGTCAATATTGCAGATAAGGTCGAGTTTCTCGAAAATCCATCGGTTGGAATTGTAAACTCCAGTTAGATTTTCCAGCTAATCTATGAAGGTTTCCATTTGGTATTCTGTCAGACGTCGTAAGCTATAAACCTTGGGTCGAATTTTGTAAAGTGTCCAAGACGATTGTAGTAGTATATTGGGAAGGAATTCAGTTGGAGACATCAATAAAAAATGATGGTGAAACGCAGTGGGTAACGAACTAACATTTTAACTTCACATTACAATCGAGTTGTTTCATAGCACACTAAACAAAGTGAGAAAGCTGTTTTGGTAACTAACACACTTGAAAAGTTGACAGTTTTGTATCAAATTCGCGAATTGTCCGGAGCACGTATCAAGGGGTACCGTTTCAATGGACTAGTGTTGTGTTCCACTATGTATAAATCAAACCAACAGGTGAAGTCTCACTTTACATTACGACAACCGAAATGCTTTGCGATTAAAAGAAGATAGTATATTGTACATATGATTCGAGATGGAGATGCTATCAAAGGTAACAACGTTTTCGTAGATGGTAAATGAAGCTTGGGAAAGACCACAGTTTGCTGTATTCAACTTCTGTATACATTTTTGAAGTATCTGTAAATCTGTTGTAATATGTGTCAGGAGTAGTGAAAACGTAGAAATAGTTAGAGCCTTACCATACAACACACACGCAGCGTGTAGTCAAAATGTTTGCTGCTTAATTGAATGCATTCGCTGGCCCAATAATTGCTCACTGAACACAAAAAACCTAAAGCTTACTGCAACATTCCATGCTAAACACGTTGAAGTCGATTGAATTTTTCATAGGTTTTCGTCGAGTAGCTTCCAACAGGTCACATATACAATGATGTGAACAATGTGATGAAAAAATATTAATAAATACGGAGCTTACTATTCGTAAACAATCTTTATTTTATAATTTGAGTTATTAGCAGTGGTCATCAATATGTTGATCTATACTTATCTAGATTGTGCCTCTTGTAAAATTAAAAAGGTGGCTTATTAGAGAGGTTACACACAGGTTTCAAGTCAATGATGTTCCGATGTAAAATTAAGTCACATTCGTGTTTGCTGTGTGCTGACTTTGATGTGACTTTTCTAGAATGAGCACAAATACTGATAGGCCGGTTTTGTCCGAGAAAGAGGAGGATGTACATAATGATTCAACTGATTCACTAATTCACATTCAGGCTATACACAGCATATGTCTGTTGCCTCTCACCAGAATCGATTGAAATTACCTTTTATCATATCCTTCTTCACAAAACCATGAAATTTTGTCTGGGATTAACTGTGTAAGCAGCCGATGCAAATCGGTTCACGTGCTTCCGTCAAATGATTTGGGATTTGTGACATGGTCAACCTTGAATAGACCCAATTTTGACAAACCTGGGATTTGGCTTAATTTCAACCAGCGAATGAAACTACATATCCATACAAACCGAAACCTAGATTTTTAACAATTAGATATCTTTCAAATGAACTAACCTACAAAACTACTTATGAGCAACACATAAACGACCCTAAAAGGCAATGCATTGTGTCGAATGTGGAGGTTAACTCATATGAAAATCCGATCCAACCCTATCCATCCCATATGTTTACCCTTGTATATTCTACCTCCCCTGTTTCTGGTGGGTGATTTGACTTTGAATGAAATTTCTTTGTTTTGTCGCATAGATTTGATTGTTGTCCGAACAGCCAGTTGCCAGTTATTGTACTTTGCTTAAAGAGCGGGCGCATCATTTTTCTAAATCTTAGCTCGTTCCCTTTGTTTTTGAACCAGCTAACCGGTCGGAAAGACTCTGTTGGGTATGAACGTCATATTATACGTCTGTAATTCATCCTTAGCCTGTTCGGCACCAGCTTATAGTTCCTTTCCCGGAAACGATTCTCCGATTGAAACTGTTGAGGTTGTCGAATTATTGACTGTGACAATTTGTTCAGTAGTATGGTGTCATTGTGATCCAATCTTGTGTTGCTTAGTTGAGATTGTTGATTTATCGCTACGCACTGCTCAACATCTTCGTGGAGGATCGTACATCTACATGGCAAACGTTTCCATCATCGAGACAGCTATTCTTCAGCTAATCTGAATATAGTTCTGTAGTTATCTTTAACTATTTACAGTAGACAGCTGAAAATGTCAAAGCACCTAAGGTATTGTGGTAGAAAAGGGAGAACCAACTGTCTGAGGGCCTGGATGAAATCAGCGTAGGCGAACCTACGATTACAGAACACGGTTAAGGTTGCATATAGCTAGAAAGTGCATTCGTTCAAAAGGCAGACACAATTTCACAGTGTTGCTGCTCACCAGTAGCCGCAAGTCTGTTGCCCACGTAGTTGGCTGACAATCGCGGTGGATTACACTTTTTCCAACCACCAGATATTACCTTGCAGTTTTCTAAGGTTTCGTTGTTTCTTCCCCATAAGTGATCAGTAAACCGAACCAGATTATATGAGACGATGGCGCGAGGTTGTAACCCAAATACATTTCGTCCTAGAATGTTAATCTGTTTCCTGTATAACTGAAAGCTTCATCAACACATTCATAGACTACATCCACCACTTCAATTCTAGTCACAACAATACTATTGACAATTCCGGTAACTACTCAGTTGAAAAGCTGCATCGGCAAAACTGTTATATGTTAAACTATGCAACATCTATATAACTACTAGAAGAGTTGTCTGAATTTATTAAATGAGCACGGACTATTGAGAATGATTGAACTGTCATGTGTAGGAAGAGCAATTTAAGTTTCTAGAATGATGGCGCGGATGAACAACTTCAGGAAAAACCTCATCACCAGCATCACTGGAAACAGAACGTTGGTAATTGAATTAACAACAATTAACCATAGTTTGCTCTCAGTCGACTCGGTCCGTTTTAGCATGATCAGCAATTAATCGCCGTAGGCTAAATGACGATCGATGAGTTACTTGCTTTTACAGATGACTGACATCAATGAGATTATTCAGCATAACCCCTGCTGTAGAATGCAGATTAACAAACCTACTGTCAATACATATGCGCACTAGTGTCATAATCGTGCCAAGATTTTGACCACCAGCTTTGCTGACCAGGATTGTAACGCGAGAGTATAGTGAACCATCGGAGTTTTGAAATGTCGAATTCTAGGTTCAGATACAAACCCGTCATTCGTGTGGGCTTGTTTACGTGGCATGCAACCCCGGCAGATTTGAGGTCGACCAGGCGAGGTCGTGTATATCAAATTATCAAACGGCCGTCGCATGAGCCTGTAGGCACCTCAACAACTCGAGATAACCATATCATTTCGTTGTGGCTATTTAAAAATTTGCATTTGCGCATACTTTCTCTTCAACCAAGGCTATTCGGAGAAAGTTGACTCAATCAGCACACATCCGTTAAATGCCATAGAGGATTGTATCTTGTTAACTGGGATGATATTACCCAGTTATGTAGACAGGCATACAGTAGTGCTTCCAAAATTGTCGGAGTGCAGATAAAATTTGTTTCACACTTTCATTGAGGTATCACTAAAACACAGTGTACACAGTTGCTTGAACGTCCTCCAACCCGGTTCACTTCAAACACCTAATAAAAGCCGAAGCTTTCAATCAGGCAACATTTTATACGGAGCACAATTGCACGGAACGCTGTTCCGTTGCACGAAACATCACCCAGATAACGGCAATGATTGACTGGTCCGAATGGGACGGTTTATTTTGCATGGGGTGAATAAGTTTGCGTGAAAGTCGTAAATGTCCAAATAAAATCTCATCTTCGAGGAAAAATAAGAATTTGGGATTTTACAATGCGATTTTCACTAATACCAACTAACACCAACCAACTATTTTGATTGCGTCGGACGGTATAAACACTCGAGTTTGAACAAATAAAAATGGTTCATTCAGAACCCACATAAAAATAAACATCACTTTCCTACTTTCACTCATGAAAAACACCAATGTCAAACGCTGATGGTTGCTAGTAGTAAGTTGTTAGTAATATGGTGTGACTGTGAATACTTCCAGAATCTTGCTTCTCCGAGATTTCTGGTCAACTTAGCTCTTTTACTAATCCTATCAGAGCGCGGGTGGTTATGTTGTATGTACACGTAGAACCCAAACAATAGCCGATATCACTTCCAATTACTACATGACAACCGTAGTGGTAGTTGCATTTAACACTAGGTCATTTGAGTGCTTCAGTGAAACTTCCTGGAGATGGTGGCTGTCTCGAAGAGGGAACCAAATGACACAGTCTTTTCATATTGTGTTGGCCGTACGACCATCGTCTTGGTTCACATTGTCAGCCAACCGACTGGTCAAACCATTCTGATGTTGACGCAAGTGTCACGAATTGTCTATTCACCCGTGGTCATTGTCATCAACTGTTATGAACTATCTGGCCAGCCATACCGGTTGTGTAGATCCTCATGAGGACGGGAATTCACACTCCGGCCCTCACGGTTTTGAGGTTAGCGTGTTAGTCACAACGCCACTGGCCTCACAATAGGCATAACTGAATGATTGTTTTGAAATGGACTTTGAAAAATTCATACGAACAATCTACAATACTCTGAAAACAGCAGTTTTATAGCTGTCGTCTTAAGGAGGCAACGCTTAAGACAATCTTTTGCGAAGCCTGTTAACATACGTATACCGTACCGCAGCCACAAGCCCCCGATCAAAAACGTCTGAGTGAACATACCGAAGTGAATCGTTTTGAGTGCCAAATTAAACGAGTTCATTATGGTGTTGCACATTACCTGATATACGCGTTCTATCCATCAACGGGGTTGCTTGACATGGGAGATGAAGATCTATCAGCATATACAAGGTGTGTCTCACAGGGACAACAAACGTCAAAACACAAGTTCAACCAACTAATCATTTCGTCGCAGTTGGCAGGCAGATCAAGATGAACAGTGGCCAGAAGCCCATTGTAGGAGATTTTAGTGAGACCATCAACGGGGTTGCTTGACATGGGAGATGAAGATCTATCAGCATATACAAGGTGTGTCTCACAGGGACAAAAAACGTCAAAACACAAGTTCAACCAACTAATCATTTCGTCGCAGTTGGCAGGCAGATCAAGATGAACAGTGGCCAGAAGCCCATTGTAGGAGATTTTAGTGAGACTATCGACAATTTGAGTTGTGAAACGAGCAACAAAGTAGATGCTGTTAGTTAGGTTTGCCGTAACCACCATAAGAATTCCCATCAACTGCGCGATCAAGGTTACCACGTGCCAGTCATCTGAACAGGAAAAGCAAATTTGTAGGTTACTTGCAAAAATGATGTCAAGATGTGATTCCGTTATGGAGGAGGGAAAATTAATATCTTATAGAGCGAGTATTGCAGGGAAGATGGTGTGAAACATATTCACGGGAAACGCATTTATCCCTATGCAAACGACTCAGTTCCAGAAAAATCGATTTTTTCCAACCACAACAAGTCGAAATTCTTAGGACGGTCCAGATAAAACTTTTGCCACCTTTATACCTACTTGGCAACAAATCTGATACGCGGAATGGTTACATAGGCGATATCTACTGCTCGTTTAAGTAATTGTCCTTCAAGAGTCTAACGAAAAAATATTTTAGCCATAATACAATACATATATGCCCCTATATTCCCCCCACTCTTGCGTACGTTTTGCGGCAGAGAAAATGACGCATTTTACTCGAATTCCGATGTACCTTCAAAGCAATTAAGAGGGTCAGTTGCGACATTCTGCGGGACCAATACCTCCGGTTTGGTCAGTTCAAGGTGGAAATTTCGAATTCCTTCAGGTGTTCATTCATTCCGTTGTCAATCCAGCGTGTTAAAACAGATATGTCAGAAATTCCTGTAAATGCATACAGGAGCTTCTGAATGTTCAAAAGCAGCAGTCAAATATCACATTGGAGAATACCTCTATCTTTGAAGTGGTGCAATCGGGGGCTACACAAATATTGACAAGTAGTAAAAAAGAATCTTTCCCCCCCACAGATATAGGTTTGCAATCCACAGTATTGTGGCCTATATGAATTGTAGCACATTTAAAAAGAACACATACAGATTGACGCCACGATTGCTATAATGCAAGTGATAACACCTCCACCACAATTTCGATGGCATATTTGACGGTCCATGGGATGGAACGAGAAACCATCAAATTAGAAAAAGACATCCGCAATATTCCAAAGTAACTGATTCCCAAATGCTCATATTCCCGATGTTTACTAATGTTGGTTGTATCGGTCATCTTGTTGTACAATGAAAGGGACAATTCTGCCAAGTACAATCAAAAAGCACGTTCTTCTACGTACGTTGATTTAGACCATTTGACAAGAAACACATATCTGCTTCTCGTGAACGTTCAGGCGTTTTGTAATTCAAGAGGTGTGTGGAATTGAGACGAACGTTTTACATTTTTCCATAATAATCTTTGGTAAATGTTATCCAGATAGGACTTCACGGTATTGTAATCCATGAGGACCACGCTTGTCATGCTCGCAATCAGATCGTCAAGCCGACATGGTAAGCCTTCAGAATTGTGAAAAAACTAGAATGCTCGTACAAAGCTGTAGTAATTAATAACTCTGGAAACTGTATCACATCATGCCGCCTGTGCCAGTCTGTCCGAACTCAGCATTCAGTCAAGATAATTCTCGTGCTTTCCAAGCATTGAAACCACTCTTGATTTATGATCGTTGTTTTTCGACCGCTAAACCAGTGATTTCACGATCTTCCTGTATGCAGTAGCACGCTGCGATAAACGCAATGTTTCAGCGATCAGTCTGAGTTCGCATATTCCTTCATTGATTCGATTATTAGACTGAGTGATTGATTGACAGAAACGAATGCAATGTTACTCAAGCACACAGCTGACATAACAGGTTTGGTCTTATTGGAAACCACATGGGGACATAACTACTGTAAATACTTACATCCTCGCCTCTAGAGAAGACTACTGAGAATTTTAAACGCGCCGTTTTTCTTTCGCCCAAATTGCTTACGTCATAGGATGTGTTTTGAGTAGTGTACTTCTTCGGAATCTTTCTAAGACTGTGTGTTGAAATGAATTCAGACCATCGTTTGACACAGTGGTGTGCTTTACCCAATCCTACTCGAAATCAGTGCAGGCCGTGTCAAACGCATTTATCTCAGTATCCATCAAACTACAATCTATTACGTAGGTTGTGGTCTATTTGTCTGATTAAATAGCTGTACTTCTGCTTGAGCATGACTTCAAAAGCCAGACAGTTGGCTACTATCCAACTTGAGGAGATGCTGCCAAACCAGAACAAAATCTCACATTTTTTTCCAAACCTGGGTAAATTGTTGCTGAGTTCTTCTGGCACACACCTGTACAGGACAGAATTTAGGTTCAACGGAAGGTTCGAAGTTTGTATTCAAAATCCCTGAAATAATTCAACTCCAAAACAAGCCTAGTTTAACAATCCATTCGACCAAACGAAACACGTAAAACCAATTTTGAACAGAAGCGTGTACTTGGTTTGAAGCAAATATGGTCGACCTGGCTAGGTAGTCAAGTACTTGACAGGTTCTACGAAAGATACATGGATGATGCTTTTACGATTTACGGATCAAGCAATGGGAATGAACCTGTCGTATTCATCTCGAAAGATTGTACATCAACTGATGAGTGTAATCAGTTTACAAAACCCGAAGATGACTCTCCTCACAGAAATATTCAAAGGGTAAAATCGTGGATTAGTCAGCTACTACAATTCACACCAATCACTTGAAAACTTTGTCTCGTGCGAACATTATGTCTCAGAAGCTACAACACGGGTTTCCAGAGCCCAAGCTCTCTTCACCGGACATTCTAACGGCGACCAATTGTGCCCACCGCCGTATGACAACTATTGAGATGGAATTCTATTCCATTCCTCCGATAACACAACTGCGCCGGATTCCTCTAGCCAAACAGGAATCAGTGACTGTTGTC
>JTDE01004763.1:8235-49898 GCA_014338405.1 Paragonimus skrjabini miyazakii | reverse complement strand
GAACAAAGACCATACTGGGCAGGTTCCAAAAAGGGACCTTGGGCAGGAAAAGAGGTAATGACGTCAAAACGATTTGGAAAGTTTTCGGCAAAAACAACGAAAAATTGTGCGACGAACACATACTTCCATTCCGAAAGCCACAAAATTAGTCCTACCAGATGATGCAATGGTGGTGAAGGTTGTAGAATTCTCCTGCCTTCACCTCATTGCTCAGCAACTCACGTCGGACTACCATAGTATAAGTGCGTTCATGTGTCGCCATTGAGTAATCCGGGGTTTCAACTAGATTGAGCTACCCCTAAACACGTCCCTCACTTTTGATGCATCCATTTTCGTCTACAGCAATAGTAAGCTGTCATACACGCATGCAGTCTGCAAACTCTCATTTCAGTATGCAAGGAGAACAGTATTACCTATGTTGGTACTATACGGTTGGAGTGTCAGAAGTATTGCATTTATATATAAGTGTAACATGTACAGCTGAGGGACCACATGCATATCATTCGTTGTCTTTGTGGGTATACATATGCGTGACAATCTCAGCACGGTTGTATTCATTTTATTAACGAGCTTGAATGCAGAAATTTTTGTCCTCTCGTTCTTTTTCTCCTTTTCCAATGTGACGCCCAAATATTTCACTAGCTAGCCTGCGGTACGATGTGTAAAGTAGTTCCAAACCTAATAGTTGCTTATTGCACCTAGGCTATTAAGAAAGTTCGCATGATGCATGTTGTCCGATTGTTTGTCTGCATACCATGTGACTGTGGCACGAACCCTAACGCACACGTGTGTCACAATATTCCGGTTTGATCGCTTGTCGACGACCGGTCTCTATCCTACCTAGCCAATTTACGTATCTGTGTTATTTCTGGAGCCATTAGAGACCCTCTGTATATTTCGTGCAATAAATATTCCGCCTCTCCTTTCAGCGGCCTTTTCACATTTCGCGTCTGGCTAATTTTTACTTGGGAAAACGACTTAGCGCGGTGTGCAGTAAACCTACATACAAGGCTGACGCTCTTTGTTTGTAGGCTACGGATATCAGGCAGACGAGGCTTGAAGTGGTATCCCCACAATCGAACCGCGAGAATCTGTTGCCTACCAGCGTAGGAAGCTAGACTACCAGGCTACTAGCCGCCATGTCCTGAACTGGACTGAAATGGCGTTATAACTCTAGGTTATGAATAACTGGCAGTGATCAACATGGTAACAGTCGTAAACCCAACACCTTCTTAAACGGATCTAACGAACGTGTCAATAATAGTTCCTCTGACAGTGCACTCCAGTAACATGAACCACATTGGAAGTAAAGCTTGAAACCTCCTGCTGCATAGATCTATATCGATATAGGACCCAAGCCGGTTAGTTTTGGCTCGATGATAAAAGGATCACCGTTGGTAAGGATAAAAAGCGCAAAAACGCTGTCATATTACGTTGTCAATTCACGTTATCGAAAGAAGATTGTTGTACTCTATCGAAAGTTGCATTCCTTTGCACGTCCATTGGAGTGGAGGCACTAAGAAACTGCGTTTCTCTCGAAGACGGAGCACAGCAGCACTTTGGATTGGTAACAAAAACCGACGAGAATGAGCCAGAGGCCCAGTAAATCATGCAAACAACTTGCAAAGTCAGAAACTAAGAGGGCGCCAGTCTCACAACAACGAACTGCGTCACATTACCACACCTGCTCACGGTAGCGTGGAGCTCAATTTCACTGGTTGAATCGGAGACAGCTCTTTCCGAATCAACCAATGAAATTCAGGGGTGAATAAAATTAAAAGAATAGTCACCGAAACAAGATTTCCCCGAAACAAACTTTAAAAGACAAACATGTAGTGCAAATTTAATGAACGGTTTCTTTTGCACGCACAATGGCGGCTTTAATCGTTTAACAGCACTTGACTCAACAAGGTGCACTAAGCGTTTATTCCGATGCATGAAGATGACTGAGAATGCTGACGGATACGCCTCTGTCACAGGAGGCGCAATGGGTGCAGCCGGTTTCTTGTGTGGAGGACTTTTGGCCGCATTTGCACGGACTTTAACGGGTCGGATGTCGCAATTGCGCACCCAATTAGGCAAATGCTCTGCCATCCTGACTTGCAGATGTCTCTCCGTCACTCCGATATAAGTACAACTGCACCCACACGAATATTGGTGCAAGAGGAACAGCTCATTAAATTAGTACCACCTTGGTAGCGTTAGTGGATTTCTTCTCCTTTTCCTCATACCTAGACAGAACACTGCGTAATTGACAATTTTATACATATTTTGTAATTTTCATTTTTATAGCATGCACCTGGCAAGATGCAATGAAATCAGTTCGAACAAAAAAACAGCATGCAATAGTAGCTTTTTTATGATAGAATAGTACGTGAAAACTGGCTACACGTTTGACCATTTCAGTAACCGCAGGTCAATAAATTTGCAGCCAACGCTAGAGACGGCGATCTTTTTCAAAGGTCCTATCACACCTGTTTCCGCTGATTTGACTGAGACTATCGTCGAGTTCAATAAACCGACAGTGCACGCACCACGGCGTCTGACGAGACTGAAGAAAATCGACTGGCGCATATCTGCATGACGAAGGGCGTATCAACCACAGTGAATGACGTTTTGATCGTCAAATTCCATTGTGCACCTTCGATTATTTTCAGTCCGATTCAGTGCAGTTCACAGGGCATCCAGCAATGGTCAGTGGTGTCCAGTTTCTCACATTTGTGTGTTTCACAGGTCCCACGGTTCTGGAGCAATAGCAAGAGTGAAAGCTCGGCTGGATTCTTGTCAGAAAGAAGTGACACAGAGATACGAATGCTGGTAATTGCCGCTTAGCGAAATGACAGCCTCATTGATGGGTAAGAAAGATAAATTAGAATCAAGTGCACGTGGCCATCGTTCGGCATCATCAGTTAATGGTGGACAAGCAGGTATGCACTGGATCCCCATCCGCTAACAAATTAAAACGCCCTTCCGGAAGAGCAATCGAACTGTAGTCCAAACAAACATTGAACTAAAAGAACGAACAATATATTTCCAGTAATGTTTGAAAATGCGATAAACAGTTTGCGTTAACCTACTCTGGGACTAACGGCAGCAACCAAGGGAAGAAATAAAAGTAGCAAGAGGTGGGCTGCAGCTCACCTGGTGAGACACCAAAGCGTTCCAAGTAAAACGTGCCGTAGAACTTCCGAACACGTTAAACAAGATCCGAGAATGTATAGGTTAAACGATCTTGAAGAATGGAATAATAGATAAGTCATTAGGAAAACGGCATAGTGTCCACAAATCACAGTTATATATTGTGATTCACTTTTGTACTTTTCTGTATATACCACTTTGTTAACTTCCTCTGTAAATTTGTTTGGAACCATCACCGTCAATTTTTGAATTTGATGGACAACAATAATAAATGGGAGTTTACGTGCACCGTCTCTGTCTTCTTCATTTGTGTGTGAGGTATTTGCACGCTTAAATATTCTAGATCCACATACCGGCTGATCTATTGACGCTCAACTTTCGTCGTCTCACGCCGCGTGTGGAATTATCCGTTGGTCGCATTCTGAACCTCAACCCTGGCGCTGTCGTTTTCTCGTTTAATGGCCTATACAATCCAGCTGACCTTGACTTATCAGTGATTCGTTCCTATTTTATTGATACGTTTTCCGTTTCATTTGTACGTCTACCTTTTGCACCCACCCGTTACTGTAGCAACTGTCCTTCGGCGTTACCATATTTCGGCTATTTTTATCGTTCGCTTGATTAGACAACTGCTAGGTCAAGCATCCGCTGCGTGTAACTAATTACACAGCAGGAGAGAGGGGTAATGAGTTCTTTCCGTGGATTCTATAGCAGACGCACACAGATTCATGCGTGCAGACCAGACAAGTGGAAAAACGTGGTTGCAGCCGGGATCCTAACAGTAGCCACACGGTCGCCTGACTCTACTGTATCTAAAGCACTGGGTTCCCTTCATGCAATTCGTCAAAACTGCAAGAAGACAAACGTTGCGGGATGTTAACAATTCGATTTATCTCATCAGCCGCATAATACTGATACGTTCCATATGTTTAATATGGTCGGTTTTCAACGTATTTCATTGCGCTACTCAAAAGGCAAAATCTTCCGCTGAATAACCCTAACTTTGTCAGACTCACATCTTCACACATGGATGCCTCAATCGAACAGATGCACAAGTTTATCGAAACTCAACAGAGTTTTCTCAGCGTCCTCAGAGATCTCTCCTTGATTTGTCGTATAAAGTTTGAGATGTTCTCCAGAGAATCAATCCGGAAAGCCAGAACAACCACTAACTGACGCCTACTCAATTCGTTGTCTCGTTCTTCTGAGATGTGGTTCTTTCCTACTGACATTTCGAAGCACGTGCACAATCTAGCCAATGTGGTCCACACTAAAACCCAGACTGAAGTGTCATCTGTGGGGTTGAAATTTAAGATCCCTCCTAAACACGCCGAGAAGTTACAAACTCAGGTTCAGTTTCAGAACTTGTATGACCAGGTGAAGAATCTGGAACCCACAACGGCGGAAAATGCCAGTTGGTTTGAAGCTACATTGGTGGACATTTCGCATGGGTTCCTGTCATTGCCAATTCGACAACAATGCTGTTTACACCTGAACACTATTAAGCCATCAAGCAGCTGAAAGAAATGGAAGACGTTGTGTTCTTGAAACCGAATAAGGGCTCTGGCATCGTGATCATGCACAGGGAGGAGTATATAAAGAAAATGAACACGATTTTGGCCGACCAAAGCAAATTCAAGCCAGATTTCACACCGGAGAATAATATAACGCTAGAAAAAACAGATTGCAAAACAACTCCAAATATTGCAGTTACACGGGTTCATCAATGAGGCTCAGTATAGACAGTTAAAACCAGGTGGAACTCAAACGCCACGCATGAGAGGCCTCCCCAAAAGTACGCAAAGAAGGTGTTCCGCTACGTCCCATCTTGGCCATGGAAAATTCACTCTACCACCATCTCGCTCGATGGCTCGTTGAGGTACTTAACCCAATTCGGAAACTGCTATCACCCCACTGTGTCAAAGACTCATTCGAGTTAGTAAGCGGCTCAAAGGAGGTTTCTGTGAGTTCAAAAACAATGTACTCTATCGATGTGCAATCTTTGTTCACTGATGTTCCTCTGCATGAGACTGTAAATTTTCTTTGTGATTTTATTTCAGTTCAGAATATTTAAGTGCCTCTTCTTCTTGATTACCTCAGGATCTCATTTTATTATATACAGAAAACATTCGTTTTAAAGTCGATGGAGTTGCTTCCAAACAAATTGATGGAATAGCCATGGGTAGCCCACTAGGCCCAACGTTTGCAGACGTTTTCTTTGGAATGATTGAAAGACAAATTGCTGATAATATTTCCGTGACTACTTTATACAAAAGGTATGTCGACGATATCTTGATTTTCACTGAGAGTGACAAGTTTCTTCCATTTTTTAACCTTATGAGCTCCGTACATCGAAATGTGTCTGTTACGAAAGTGAGTCGAATAGAAGCCTAGCTTTTCTAGACATTTTACTTACGAGACGTCTTGACGACATGCTGCAGCGGTCGGTTTATCGTAAAGTCACTTGGAGCGGTCAATACCTCCAGTTCTTCAGTTTTTCACCCATGGCCTACAAGCGTGGCTTAGTTAAAACATTGTCCGACAGAGCCCGACAAATCTGTACAGATGACCGGCTGACAAAAGAGGAAGAATTCCTAACAACCGCACTACTTGCTAACGGATATCCGGATAAGTTTATCTCGGTTCATAGCAAGAAAACATTAGAAAGAGCTGCAGTTCACACAGCAAGGAAAAAAGAGGTGTTCATGAAACTACAATTCAGGGGAGACTATTTGTCCACCATACTGCGTCATCAGCTTCAGTCAGCTGTGAATCGCACATACCCTGCAGCTGAATTGTGCCTCTTATCAGCAACCCGGGGAGTTAATTATGGAAACGCTAGACGTGACACATCTAACTATTCTGTCCCACATGGCGTTTATCAGTTCATTCGCAGTTGCAATGACAGCTATATCGGAAGAACGGACCGGTGTTTGCGTCAACGTATGGCCGAACACCTCTCCAAATGGTTGATTCAGTCTGCTGAGAGAACAGACAGTCAAAGGAGCAACGGAACGCGAAACCCGGCATCATCAATTGCGAAGTACATCCTAGAGACAGGTCACAACGTCGTCCCAACCAGGTCGTTCACGGTGCTGCTACGATACCCAAACCCCAAAATTCTGGCCATCAGTGAAGCTGTGCTGATCAATCAAAGAAAGCCAGTGTTGTGTGCGCAAAAATTGATGGTTCACGCCATCCACCTCCCCTGGTAGCGGCCTTTCGACCTAAAAAGTCACTCTGTTCAACTATCGTTGTCATGCGCCTTTGTTGTATATTCTGTGTGTATTTAGTCTGCGGCTGAGGAGGTAAATCAAAATGTTAACATCCCGCAACGTTTGTCTTCTTGCAGTTTTCACGACGTCTACTGTATCTGCAAGATCAGTTCTGTTCAGTTTTCAGGACGGAATGGCTTCGGCAAAAAATTGTCCAGTTTCGTGCACCAGTGAGCTTCTGAGGGCGCCCAGTGCTGCGACGATAATAAGAAGAGATTCTTTATTTCTATGGGTTAATATGATGGCTACCAGATAAAAGTTTAGGAGTTCAAGCTATCAGTGTCATCAGAACATAACAAGGTCACAGCTACCACCGATACACGCAAGTTAACCCTCCCGTTGAAATGAATTGAAGCAAGGGTTAAGAGTGAGACCAATGAGGGTTTGATTCCTGTATCATATACTTTCAGATGCTAAGACTAGCTCTGTAAATAAAATAAAGGCAATGAATAAGATTTAAAAGGAAATCAATAATAGCAAGCAGAGATTAAAAGTTGATTGACTTAAATCTACGACGAGGAAAGTACTTTGGAATCTCCTCTAAACCAAACCCCCACAACTGGTCCGGAAAGGAAGATGGCCAGCACTCATCTAGCTTTCTATTGAACTCTGTCACACTATCAGAGAATACTACGCTCTGTAGAAGCACGTCCTAACAGCTGTTGGCTTGACATACGAAGAAGTTAGCCCTGATCGATGTGGCAATCCTTTTTTCTCCAACTTGAGATTGTGGCCTCGGAGGTGTGAGTTCGTATGCAAGCTGAACATAAATTTCGCCTCAACTCCGGATATTTCCTTAAAACTCTTTATGGTTTCTATCAAGTCTCCTCTAACCCTCCTTCGCGCAAGAGAAAACAGATCAAGTTTTCTTAGGTTGTCTTCATATGTGTTATCTCGCAGGGTTAGGATCGACGTTTTTGGGGTTTCACAAATACGCTTGGAGATACAGTAAGCAAACGGACTGAGATTCAGAAAGATTGTTCATTCTATAGATATTATCAATCAGAAGAGGCACCGCATAACAAGACGTCGGTAGCAGCAGTAGCAACAACAACGGAAACAACGACGTGGCAGGTAGTGTAAAGTTCGAGGATGATTTTCCAGTTGGGATTGGATAACATAGCCACATACCATATCACTTATTGGCTGCGCCTTTCACTCCAGTTCCGGGAGGACAACTAGTCGGAAATCGTCAAGCCCTTGCTTGAAATCACTCCCCATAGTGACAGATACTACCGCCGGTGGCAGTTTATTCTTTACGTTTAGCATTCTATATGGAAATATTTCAGCTGTGGCCTTAAGACTGTTGCGAAACTTAAAGAGCCTTCACTAACATTACCTGCGCACTGAGCTACCGCTGCGTACAAACAAATTTTATCATGTATCGGATATTCTATTCAAACGCTTGGAGGCTTCTATAAAATTTTCCCTCCTATGGCTTTACTCCAGCAAAAAGGTTCAGGACATTTGAGTCGGACTGGGTAGTTCAATTCCATGAGCTCCTCAAACAACCCTGTGGATCTGCGTAAGACTCTCCGGTGGCCGCCTACCTCGTGCATGAATGCAATGCTCTGAGCGCAGCCGTAGGTACGTCTTGCACAGGAGCAGTGAAGCATCATGTTCCATTAGCGATGCGGCATACTTTAGCTGTTTTGGAGATAGTCTATTTTCCCCAAAAAATTATTTATTTTTCGAGATATCATCGAAAAATAAATTGTGATTTTGAATCTTACTTTTCCGCGCCAAAACGTGCCAAAACTCAATTTTGGCGCACGTTTCTCCTGAGTCTGTGATTGGCCCATCCCAATTTTAATGCACCAATTCAAATGGGATTCTTCATGGCCAGTTAAAGTCTATATATATGTAGATGCTTGTCTGCTATGTACCTTTAGTTTGACAGCAAATACAATCTCGGCTAAAGGTCACGGTCTTTTGAGTTATTCTGGGGTTTCCGGGTACTGATAAGCTCTGTGCTACTTTCCGTTATTTGTATTGTCATGCGCTAGACAGTTCTGATTATCGTTGACCAGCGGGACCTAACAAGCTGATACATTGCTCTGTTGGCCTTTAGAGCTGCCGCAGCACACTTAGTAGACGCCTTGGATTTCGATGTTACTTAGATCTCCTCATTCTGTATCCCTGGCGTCGCCGTTTCTCAATGTGCTTAATGGCACCTTCTTCTCCAACCCCGAGCAGTTGGTTACATTTCACAACATTATATAGTAACCCCCATTTTAGATTCCAACGATATATCTCCTCGAGGTCTTGTTGCATGGGGTATTTTGTTGAGTAACCTGCCAGCTTCACGTCAACCGAGAACATGTAGCATGGAAAATTTAGTCTTCGTACTGGGTCAGTAAGGTAAATCGGGAATAGTCAGGGACCCAAGACTATCCCTAGTGGTAGTCTTTTGCCACCAACCACAAAGTTGGACTGTGTCCCTCAACTTGCACGTAGAGGCTTATACCGCGCAAGCATTCCTGCATTCACGCTAGGATCTTCAGCGACACCTATAAAGTTCCTAGTTTTAGTGCTAGCAGATTTTGACTCCCTGAATCAATCGTCTTCCTTATTCCCGGTCAACGTACTCCGACTTGCTCCTCTTTCTTGAACATCCTAGCAATTTCGTTGTGAAAGGCAACCAGGCCTATCAGATAGGATAATTGATAGATTTATTGTTTGTAACCAGTGCGAACAATAAAAGTCCTACCTTCCTCAGAAAGACGGACGTGGCTGATGCCAAAATAGATTGCCACTAACTCTCTACCAGAAGTGTCGTACTGGGATTCCGCTGGTTGTAAGCGTTTGGCGAAGAAAACCAAGGGTTCACGAGGATTCATGAGGATTGACGGACTTGAAAACTCACTCTTTTCTGCGCTAAGGATATACTATAGATAATAGTGACTTGATGTCGGGTAGTAGATGACTTGTGTAAGCTCAGTAGGAACCATATGTAGGAATATTGTGTTGTGATATGCAGAAGGACAGGGCTCATAATCACAGCTTCAAATTGGACCAGGGTGGGTCATAGATTCGCGTATGCTTTCGAGAAAACTTCGTCGAATGATGTCTTTTTGAAGGAGAAGAGAGGGGGAAGTTAACTATGAACAAAAGGGATTTGTGACTAACGACGGAACAGTTAACCAAGTATTTTTAAAACCAGTCGTATGTCAGATTTTTAGGAGTGGGAATCAAGCGTACAGCAGGTATCCGTCGAACAGACAGCCAAACAACCACCAAACTCGAGGTTAGCCAATGATCCAGTTATTCGGTCAGAATCGTGCTCTCGCTAAAGGCGAAATTTGGGACCTCAAAAGTTGCGTGTGGGCAATCCAATTTGACGTGCTTCTCCAGCCTTCGTCTAGATGGTTGAGTACTGTCCGCCTGCACTGCCGTGTACGGTAGCGGGTTCCATTGTCGGTAAATACACACAAGATAGCAATGTTGTCTTCACAGAGGGCATGGATGCCGCTGCTTTGACTTCAACCAGTGGTCCAGCAGGTTGTGCGTGCGGGCGATTGCGTACATGAGCCGATTAAGGCAATACTAAATTTGGGGGTTTTGTGAAAAAACCCCGTCTTCAGTCACCCGCCCGAAGTCAAAGCTAAGCATGTCTAGTGCACGCAGTTTGTCCGAGTAGGATATTTTAGATAGTCCATGTACATCTTTTTTGGATCTAGATTGGAACCCTTTTAACACAACAATGCCCCGCTCCAGGAAGTGTGCGCAAGACTGGAAACTAAACCCTGGGTGGAAATTAACGTGATTGGTAAACACTTCCAAAATTCTCCGTAGTGAACTGGCCTAGTAGGCGACTTGAAGATCTTATCCTATAAGTAACCTACTGGAAAAGCATGCTGCAGTTAACGGATCACTGATGATCACCACTGATGATAGTTCCTAGATCAGACGCTTTAACTACTACCTGCAACTCAGTGCTTGCCGAAAAGACTCCCTTTACAATGAAAAAGAGAGAAGGGCTTTGCAAATAGTTCGTAGAGCCACTCAGTCAGACCAGTCCCAAATCACGGTGTCCTACGTTTGTTTAGTATCATGAGTGTTACTATCGCATGTCCTTGAGAAGTCGGAGAAAACAACAACCGCGGGTACGACAAAGTATATGACAGTCGTTCACTAGTCTATTACCTCCGTGGGATTTATCAAGCATCAGCTAGTTCAACGGAGGCCGTGTCGAGCCGTGTGCAGACGTCCCGTAGGTTTTGTGGAAGTTCTGTAAAGCATCGTCAACCAGGCCTTCCATAAATTTTGGAAATAACCGACAACAATGCCACTGGGTGGTGGTTTTTAGGGGCGAAACAATCTTCTAATTAAAATACTAGAGATAACGTGTACGTTTTCTACTATGCTGGAACTCAACTTCAAAGACAGATTAAACAACGTAACTGATGGTTGTGGCAGAATATCTGCACGCTCTTTAAGCATTATTACCGCGGCTTGACTAAAACGGGGTGACTTCTTCACCTTTAGATTCAACAAGTTTTGCCGCATATTTATAGCGCCAAAGCTTAATAGAGCGAGGCACTGTTCAGTGTGCTCTGTTGAGAGAACGGCGTGTAGGTCGCCCGCAGCAGAATATTTTGCCGTAGTTTCAGGCTAGTTCGTTTGCTGCATCTTCATTGTTGGCCGTGAGCTGGCTGTTTGGTGAAGAAACCCGGGAATTTCTTGGCCGGGCTTGAGTCACACGGGATGTGTGGTAATAAAACCATTTTGTTCAGTAGCAGCCTTCGGAATTTCTTTGTGCCTTGCATTCCGTTTAAGTTATTGCTATTTTGGATTCTCGAGTATACTTCGTAATCGCCGGGACCGCGTGAGCTTGTACTGATCTCATGTGGCCCTTTTTTGTTGGGAATTTTGACCGTCCTGTTGCGTACACGTGACTTTGGCTTGCTTAGTTTCACAAGCAAAAACGCGTAGCGAACACTTGATTTTGGTGCTTACTCAACGCACTTGTACGGGTTTCCCGTCTGTAATACATCGTTGTATTAAGGGATGTTAATAGTTAATGTCACCTTTGTGAAACCCGTGAGGTGTAACTATATGCCACCAGTAACTCCGGTGGTAAACGCTTTCGAGAAGTCTTTACTTCTAGGTAACAGATTGACCCGGGCTATTGATATATGGCTACGGGGATTCTGTGTTTTTACCCGACGTTTCAGCAGGCGTAGCCGGAGTTGAGTGTATTCGAATTACAATGGCTTCTACGAGAGATTGTGAATGACCTTCGACCAACTTAGATTACTCTCCACAAACTCCATAGATCGGCTTGAACCAAGTGACCAGGTTGATCAGATGGCTTGATTTGACCAAGTGCGCAGTTACCGTCGACGGGCCAGTCTTTACCTGTCTTCCAGCTGACCTCGCCGGATGGTGCTGCTTGATGCTTTCAGGTATTCACATAGTTGTGCGGCCTACGTAACTTGTTCCACAGGAACAAGCGAAGCAGTAAACACAGAAAGTGGTAGAATGTACAGGCAATATACCTCTCAGCTGCGGACACAAAAACGGTATGAAAGTAAAACAAACACGTAAATGAGCTGCGAAGTAGGTTTTGTCAAGTGCCACTCTAAGTCTTCTAGTTATCTTTTTAGCATACCTATCCCCTTTGATTGATGAAGGAATACAGAGGGAATTTTGTGCACAATTTGCGATATATCTGCCGTCGTGCCATTTACCCTGTATTTACAAAAGCACCGTTCTCGATAACCATATTTAAGGGGTGTTTTTCTTCTTCATCTGAGCACATTTTCCTGGCGTTATCGAGTGAACACCGGACTAAGTTCTTTTGTCTTCAAGGCACAAAGCTGTTAAAATCAGTATTCTGTCCTGACCAAGTTGATTTACGATACACTTTACGCTGTATTGTTCCATACTGACGACATGACATGTACATGCCTACAGACACCATACCTGCGGATGCTTCGGATGTCGTAGTATAGCGGATGTTTTTGTGGGCACAGTTGAGGTGTGTCATTGTTTCACTGAGACCTTCAGATTCCTCTGCCATACAGATAATATGGTCCGCATAGCGCTTATAAAGAGCTAGTGACTCAATATGGTTCGCTAATGGACTACTTTCCAGCTCCGCCACAAAAATGTCGCTCAACAAAGGGCCTAACGATGATTTCCATGCTACTCCGTCCCTTTGACAATATAAACTGCCGGAAACCCTGAAATGACCGTTGTAATTGCAGCGATATAAAAGCTGTTTCAGCTCATCTACTGTTATCTCCACATCTGTTCCAGTACTGTCAGTAGACAGGCCAAAAACCCACTTGGTCTCGGTGAGGAACGGGGAGCGCATTCGTGTGTTGCGTTATTCAGCATCTTTTTGACCCGGTCCAAATATTCATCTACTGTGGTACAGTTTTGCGACCAGGTGCCGGATCCGAAAACTCTCCCATGAACGCAAAGTCCACCCTGCGGAAGTCCCACCGACTGAAGCCCTTGACTGGGTGGAGTTCTACTGTATGAACAAATGATAATTAAATGATATCATGGTCACCAAATCCAAAGGGCGCAGAACCCATCAAATAATCATCCATAAAGGGCTCATTCGTCAAAATTCAGTCTAACTGGTTATGTGTGCAACCGCACCGCCATAAGGTTGGTTGGTTCACTTGCTCACACACACCAAGCTAGAGGTCTGTATTATAGAAAGAGGTAGATGTAATTCCGTGCCCCACATTGCGGTTTGCGGTGGTAAGTGAGACGACTTGAAAATTCAAGTCGCCCATCAGTAGCACATCAGTGGGTGCCAACCTACCTGTTTGATTAGGAGCATCTGGGATACATGTATTTGTTTCACTAGAAAAGTTTGACGAGCGCTAGAAACGACCGCGATGCGACCTCACTTCTTTGGCAGTTATGTTGTAGCTCTTTTTTTCAAGTGGCCTATGCGGGACGTTGTTGTGTAGCCTATTAACCTTGAACCACCGACTGAAATAGTGGGTATTGCTCCCACTAGTGCTTTTTTTGTGATCTGCTCGCAGAAAGTATCTCAGTTAAATCTCAACCCCACCGCCGAAGATAGCTCCGTGCATCTAGGTTTCAGTTACGTCAATCAACATAGACTCACGTTCTATATAAACTCGCTGCAGTTCGGGGAGCTTGCTTCACAGAGTTTGTCCGTATATAAGCGGTCCTACGACTGAGTTATCACGGAGCCGCCGGATGACAGGTCTAAAAGTGTGCAAAAGACGCCGAAGTGAACAGTGTGGGTGTAGAGTGGTGAGCACCTAGTTGTTTCAGCGGTGCCCTAATAAGTGAGGATGTACGATGTTTACCAGATTTTTCTGGACTGCCAGCTTCACCGGAGTTGGTAACTGAAAGCTTTTTAACACTCTTGGTTGATTATAACCGCTTTGGCCGGTACAACATCGGTTGGCGTCACTGGCAACTACTGTTTCCAAACAGACATCTAATGATCCGGCACCCGCCTTCTAATTGGTGGTCGGCATCGGTATAAATACAAATCAGCCGGCAGTGTCCTACCAACAGAGACTCCCTTCGCCAGAGCCCTGTCCACCACGATTCTGCATACCATAGTGACCTTCAAGAGTTTAGGTATGAGTATATGAATTAAGTGGGAAGGGAGTGATAAACGGCTTATGCCAATGGCTACAACGTCGCTGACATTTACCTTTGACAAAATAACCTGCCACTGCGACAAATCGTGAGTAGGAGTGATAAGTTGGTTCCTGTCCTGGAGCCTCTGGCGTTTCGCGTACTACCGTACTACGGGCCCTGACGCTTGATATCGATGAAAGAGAAGATGAAAGCTGACTTCCGACTACTTTCAAAATATCCTGCCGAATACGAACGGCAGCGGAGCCCCGCTTATCCGTAGCTGAGGCCAGCAGTCCCCTTATGTTGGACTTCGAACTCAGTAATACCGTGGCCTGATAAGGGGGCATTGTGGAGCGAACAACCCATCTCGGTGCGAGTCTTTCAATTTCTGTCGATCGCAGACTACAAATGCACATGTTTTCACTCATTTCATCAAAACCGTTGCACAATGTGCCATTCGCGCTCTGCCAGTGAAGTCGAATTGCCTTCCGACATGGTGAAGATAAGGACTGTTGACAAGCTTGAAGCGACACCGCTGATTTCACGTGGAGTCGCTTGGGCCTTATTATTTCCCGATGCCCCTTGGTTCCCGTCAAGTTGATTCGAATTGGGTTGGCTGGAAGCTGCCGAAGGGAAGATATCCGTTCGTATGAAACCTAATTTCAACGATGTGAGGCTTCCTTTCAGCCTCTCTCTTGATTGTTCGTGAACTCACATATGTTCGCGCGAGCTTTTTGTGGCTGGACGTGTCACCTGGTTATCAAACATAGTTGAGGAGTGGCAATGACGGACAGCTGAGCCGAGTGGCCAAGGATCTCAACACCGTCCCAAGTCAGACAACCAGCAGCTCCATCGTGGTCATTTCCGTTAAGGGTTTCTCCTTTTTGCCTCTATCGAAAAGGCCCATCACCCTAGACTGACACTTCTTGCAGACAGAATGAGTGGAAGCGGAAGGCTTAGCACTCAATGTAACTTGGACAAAAGCAATTTGTCGCATACACAATAAAACCAGATATTGTACCCCAAATAACCTGGCTGCAGGCACCTGCCCTCTTGAAGAAGCCAGCGCAGAGTTTCGCCGTGCACGCTGCACAGAGTATCATATTGAAACCGACCGAAGTGATTGATGATAGCGTAAACTACGAACAAACGCACGCAAACTAATGTTACCAACTGACCTCAGTTAATGAAAGAATTGGGTGACTAGTGAGAGCACGGTAAGCAATCAAACATGGGCCCGAGTTTGGTAAGGTTCACGGTAGATTAGGACCTGCAAGAATACTTCAAGTGGTTCCGAATTCTGTCGCCGTAAAACTTGCCATTCACGTCGGTGGCTTGCAGTGAAATATAAGTCCTTCGTTCCACGTCGAAAATGCAACAAATGCGCCGTGACTTCACAAAGTTATCATCAGCTACCTGTAAACGGTGGTAACACGCCAGTGATGACAGGGTCAGAGGCGTCAGTTGGAACCGACAAAGGCGTGTTTGGGTCAGGATGGGCAAGGAGAGTTAAGTCGACGATCGCACCCTCAAAGCCAGTGAACGCAATGCCTGTAGCTTCCGTGCACTGGAAGTTGCGTTTACATCCACGGAAGGTCTCTGGCGCTGGTTGCACTGTTTAATTCCCGCGGGGTGTGAAACACCCGTATTAACTTATCAGACCACTAAAACGACGACGTCGCTTACAGGAATTCTGCTCGGAGTATTCAGGGGTGGCTCTGACCGTACCGGTTGGTGCGGAGTTCCAGTGATCTAAGATAATGTGACCCAGAAACTTAACTGCGGCTTTGCCTAGATCGAGTTTAGTGGAGTTAACCGTGACGATTTGTCAGGCCAAAACCCTCAGTAAAGCGCGGAGGTTCGTAAGATTTTCCCATTGGTTAGAGCTAGCTACCAAAAGTTTCTTCGGATAGGGGTGAACAGATTCCAATCCGCTTGTCATTTCATGAATGAAGCGTCGAAGCGTTGGACTCCTTTTGTTCAAGCCAAATGGCATTCGAAGAAAATCGAAATGACGAAAGGAATGATAAATACTGATTTGAGTACGTTTTTCCTAGTTACAGGAAACTGGTGATAAGCCCGTACCAGATACATCTTGCAGAAATTAGTTTTCCCACATTAACAGGTAGTTAAATCTTGCACGCGCGGGATTAGTTATTTGTAGGGGACGGTTGTTCTGTTGTGTCCGCGGTATTCACTGAGCGGGCGTCTGTCCTCTGAAGTCCTAGTGAACAAATACAACGGCGTCTTCCATGAACTCTTGACAGGGCACATCATTTTGAGTCTGTGTAAGTACTCGAATTGTGCCCAGTCTGTTTGCGGCCAACCGAAAAGGCTGTGCTGAGACGGGACGTTCCCCAGTGCGGATGCGGTGAGTAATACTATAAACCACAGTTGGTATGTCGTTTGGCATGCAAACGAGCTGGGAGAAGCCAGTGAAGACATCTGCAGCTTGCCAAGCATGTCCGGTAAATGTGTATGAGTGGTATGGTCAAAACTGTTGTGTATGCGCCGGGTACGTTCAGCCTAGTGCTGAAATAGACTAACGTACAGCGTCTCGCATTTATCGAAAGGCGAAATGCGGGAGAAAACCGAAAACGATCACGACGAAATTTGCTGCGACGTTTGTAACCACCCAAATTAGGAGTTAACGAATACTGAATGGTTGTAACAGTGCCGTCGGTAGCGAGGGAGTTTGGTACCCCGTCTTTTGTGGACGCTAACACGCTAACCCGCGTTCAGGTGTCAACCAAGAACATGTTCCCGTTTTCTACATCTCGCGCAAAAATGAGGCGTCAGAAACAGTCAGTTTCAACGGCAGTGTCTGCCGTTAAATGTCGGCGGTTAAATGTGTTGAACAAATGATGTATGGGTTTACGGCTAGGTGCACAATTCGACTCGGTTACCAAAACGTCCGTAGTACAAACAGCAGTCAATTATCGACTGCCTTATCTATCGCCTAGACGGTTTATTAGGTCGACAGCCTGTTAAACGGCTTGGAGGACCTTTGACCAACCACACTGCCAAATTGCGATTTTTGCTCTCAGGGCTTCCATGCCCATTAGACCGCGTTTTTGGTTAGACACATTGTCCAAACTGTGCGTGCCTATTGTAGGGCATGGGATAGGACGTAAAAATTCAAATAACCAAGTGGTGGTTAGAGACTCTCCTCCTACATGACCAGCAATTCTCGTTGTTATGGCCATGTTTTGTGAATGAACACCGGAGACTATTCCTTGCGTGGCTCCCGGTAATCTCTTGAGCCGGAGTTCTTGGTAGAGGGTTTAGGTCATGCGTAAATTGTCAAACAGATGTTGCGCTTTTAATAGAAGGGTTGCAGGGCGTTCATCGCCTGGCTTTAGGTCGTGGAGAAATTGTCGTTGTCGAGCCTTTTCAAAGGTTGTCACCCAGTTAATGACCGTGATTTCCACCCTCCGGTTTACTACAACATCGCGAATCTTTATGCTGACCTCAGTCAGAAGCCTAAGTAACCACTTGCTGAACGCTGTTTGATCAGGAAAAATTCCGCTGTTGAAGGATACTACCCTCAAGTAAACGAACCAAAGAAGAGGGTCCATTCCAAACAACTGAGCGACTACTAGAGCATCAGTGCCGGTGGATTAGTATTGAGAGTGATAGGATAACATTTTGGAAATTGAATGTTGGTCACACGGTTATTGGTTACGAAAGATCAAAAACTGAGCCGGTTTGAAAATATACAGAAATGTCTTTATCGTGAACAAAGAAAAGATAACAGAATAAAATGTTTCCGCGTGGGCGAAGAAAAATAAGGAATTTGCAAAGAAACAAACTCACTAAGATACATGCAACGGCTGTTGCTAAACGTTCAAATCTTACCGGCTCAGCAGTTGTCAGAACAGTCAGGCAGAATAGTAATCAATCGAATTCCCACAACCGAAATCCGTACCATAATCAAAACTCAAAATTCAGCGTATTGACCCTGTGCATCGTTGCGTATCCTGGTAAACATACTGTACGAAGAAAGAGCAGGTCCGGCTAACAAGGCACAGAACGATCCGTGTTATTAGCCCCGGGACGGATATTTCAAATTGGTAGATTGTCTAAAACAGAGTAGACATGGCCCGAATTCGTCGAAGACATACGGTGGAATGCGACCATCAAAAATGTCATTCATGTTCGCTACAAGTTTCAGCCAGTACTTCCCAACAGCAGTGTTTAGGTGTAGACGCGAGGGCAAATGGGCTAGCAGTCGTTCGTCAACATGAATCGGGGCGCCATAGGATTTTTCCCGGGTAGCGAAATCGGACCCCATGCAGTGACTTGGTGGACATTCATGTTCGCTACAAGTTTCGGCCAGTACTTCCCAACAGCAGTGTTTAGGTGTAGACGCGAGGGCAAATGGGCTAGCAGTCGTTCGTCAACATGACTCGGGGCGCCATAGGATTTTTCCCGGGTAGCGAAATCGGACCCCATGCAGTGACTTGGTGGACATGGCCGACGCCAAACTGGAGCTTCATGACTGACGTCTGATTGAAGAATAGGTCGAAAGAATCTTGGCCTGGTCAGCTCGTGCAATAAGCTGGTCCATGCTGGGAGGTTATTTTCAAATAATCTTGGAGGATATATAATTTCCTTCCCAAACACACAGCGAAAGGGAGACGCTCCTTACATCTGATGGAGCCTCCTAAGAAACTTTGATTTTCAGGGCACGTCTCCTGCATTCTGAATGGTGACAACCGCTTTTCACGATTTTTCGTGCCATCTGAACGACGTACTGTGTATTCGCACCATCCCCGAGGCTATGGGGACGGGTGTCACACAAAGGACCCACTGGAACACGTAGGCCCTTCTCGTTCTTGTCGTCGTTGGTGCATGCAAAATGGGACTACGGGCCTGTTCCGGATAGCCGGCGAGCGAGACGACCGAAGCCATCGCCCAGCTGCTGCACACTCTCACTCAACCGACAAGACCGATAAGCATAAATATGACGACGCTGCCACTCACGCGGCAGTTGCTCGAGGATCGCCGCTAGTGCGAAAGCAATTATGCTGAGTTCACTTAACGAGGAAAGTAAGGCAACGTGTGAGTTTCATTGCGTTCGCATTCATCTTTCCGTTAATCATTGCTTCGACCAAGACCGTGGTCGTTTGGTAACTATTCCTCTCCCCTTTTCAAAAACTTGGGTGTCTGCTATCTTCTACCCATTCTCTTCTTCAGCCATGTTGGTGTGTTACATATTGAATGGTTTGCCTGTTCTTTTCGTAGTTCAACTTTGAATTTTGCTTCTTATCCTCATCCTCCTTAGAATGCACTCATATACTTCTGGTATTACATTTAACATATATTTCTTCACAGTTAAAACCTTACCATTGCAGTTTCTGGTTATTTTCCGGTAGATAACGGCCTCTTTTTCTTGTTAGCCGATTAATTGGCTAAACGTCATTGGCCACTTGCACACAAATGTCTCACCAACACACCCACTGGTCTTATTCCTTAGGGCTTACACCGGATACGTGGTGTATGGGTGGAACCACAAGTGGTTCAGTGCAAGCCACCTGCGGTAATGGTTAAGAGCAGGCGTCCTTTAACTTCGGTCATTGTGGCAGGACAATCCGTTTCGGATGCCGCCAGTCATTCGCTTTGATCTCCTAGTAGCTTCCGGACAGCATTGTTCTGCCACGTGTTTACAAGGCAAAAAACTCCAGGACTGCAGTGGCGTCCTCAACCTCGCTGCATGAGATCCAACAAGCGCACCCAGCAATGCTCAATTACTTGCGGAAGCTGTTGATTTTACGTGCTAGAAAGCGGCGTAACGGTTAATCTCTAAAGTGTCCACCGTTTGGAACGCGGGGCGGCAACTTTGCGGAAGTACTCGACTCTTCGTTGAGTGGCACAGCTTGGACGGTCGCACCCGCCTGTGAAAAGCTGTTAAACGGGTCACCGGTTGTCTAACACATCATGCAAAACTGGCAGGCTAGGCTGCCAGCAAGTAGCTGCGGCCTCCTTCAAACCACCGATCATTCCAAACTGAACCCAACCGCACAAAACCTCGTGCCATAAGTAGTAGTGAAGCTCCCAACACACAAACAAGTCAGGCACGAATTGTCAGTTAACGTCCCCGAGAGGCGTTCGGTGGTAATAACTGATGACAGTAATTACTATATGGTCAATCAAGTGAGCTTAACCTGTGACTGCCACTTCTCCCTGAAACTCCCGCTGCTCTGTGGGCTGCGATTGTTCAATTTCAGCAATCTTATGGACAGTGTGATGGGTTTATCTCCTTTATCACTGTTAGTCTCATATAGGTAAACCTTGCAACTGCCTAAAAGTGAACCGGTAACCTCAACAGTCACTAAGACCCCCGTTTTCGCCCTTGTCCAACCACGGAAAACCGGCATAGAATCATCTTGACTGTCCATGTTCAATGAACTCGGAAGTTTGCCGCGAAACGTTCCACCAATTCATCCGGAATATGCGACGATTTCTTATGTGCCTAGTTACTCCATCACCGCCGCACCTTCCGGTGTATGTCGAAACGTCATCACTAATCGTAGACCCACACGCCTCTACAGCCTCCCAGCACAACACAACAACCTGCCAGACAGACAGCATAGTTAGTTTTTCTTCAACATTCATCAAACTACGCGGCATGTTGACGCCAATCTTCTCGGCTTTCTTCGGCGGAATCAGGATATTAACTCGTCTATCACTCTCAAAAGGACTGCGCCACATCACAATGGTTCTCGAAAAGCCTCTCCCAGGAAATTACACGTGACAACTGCAAACGATGTCACAGGCTCCTATTCAGGAAACCAGCGACGCAGAATTGTCCACTAACGTCTGTGGTGAATACGAAAGGTATGCTCCTCTGCCCAAAAATCGAGGCATGTACAACTGAATCAGATTCAGATACTGCTGTCAATGGTACCACTTGGAATGCATGCACGTTTGCATTTTCGCGGTGACTTTATTTTGCACATGCAACCGGCGTCCCTTCGAGAGCTCTGCCTGTTCGGCGCTCGGCATGACAGGCAACACGTCGGTTGCCCCTCGTGAACTCGGTATCTTTCTTCACAAACCCGCCATATAAATCCAACCCCTCCTAATCGTGACGCGGCGAAATTGGTGTGTGCACCGGTCCAACAGGGCCCTGAAATATAAAACCGCACCTCATCGACGTTGCATCCAGTTTATCGGAACAGCACGAAAGCAAATGTTCCGAGGTATCTTGTCAGCTGCATATTAAATACAAACAAACAAAATTTTCCTAAAAAGGTGCATGGCAACGGTAGTAGGACGGGATGAATTCTGAGTCAAGACTGTTGCAGTAGGCGGACCGATGGCATGAACTATGGTCTGTTTTTGGTATATCTCCAGAAATAACACGGAATGCTGTAGAACAACCACACAAACTTTATAACTGTCTGCTGGCAAGTAAAATAATATAATTGTTGACATCCTTTTGTCAGATGCGTGCATAATAAACTGGACGGTTCGCCAAGCAGTGCAAATTCGTGTGATCCGACTGATTATTATTAGTCTGGATTAGCCAGCGCCATTTATCTGTATATGGTTAATTAATCTTTTTCAGTAAGCTGCTCGGCCGACCTAGTGAAGTAGTGCAAACCAACTCAGCAAATGACACCGCGATCGATAATGGACCACCGCTACTGTGTATGGATGGTAATGACGCCCAGCGTCGAAGGTTGCTTAAAATGCTGTGTTGACACTCTACTCTCGGTCTACTGCGTGGATCTATGCTGCTTAACTTGATTTCACTATGGGTAAATGGTTGGTGGCTGATAGGTTGTGAATAAGCACGACTGGGTTATATGATTCTGTAGAGAAGTATCCTCACTGAGCGCATAGTAAACGTCGCTCGCAGTTGGAGGAAAACGATGACCGCCAGTAGACTAAAAGAAGCTTCTTGAACTACGTACGAGGAGCGTCACACTTCGCTGCTGCTAAGCCTCACTCTGGCTGTAAGAACTTTCCGTGATTGTTTTGAAAATGTACGATTTCAGTTGACAGAATTTCGGGCGTATGCCTACAGTTGTCGGTTGTATTCATACAAGTTTCCATCGAGAAGACACTCAGTACCAGGCTGACAACTCCTCACTGCAACGTGAAAGACGATCGTTATTGGTTTCATCACCACCTGCCTCAGGTAGTCATCTCGGTAGCAGCGTTAGGCTCTGATAAGCGGGCCTGTTGACGTTCAACTCGTGAAACTGGTGGCGGGTGCGATACTTTAACATAGCGATGCAGGACGCTTTATGGTGCAACTTCATAGACGGACTATGCGCGGCCATACTTATTTGAGGACGAATAGGGATGGTCAGTTGACAGCGCAAAATAACAAAGCGGCAGAATATTTCTCTCAAGCGTGTTGACTAAAACGTATATGAGTATAAATTTGTGGAACTAATATGGCTTGCCTATGGGTAATGGCCAGCGATCATTCGTGGAACCGAAGGTGGAAAAGGAAGCAGGTGGAAATGTCAGCAGTTGATGAATCGACCGGCATGTTCGGCGGTTCAACATAATCAACTTTGAAACATTGAGCCCCTTTTAGCCACTTGAATAGAATAGTCGGAAGACATAAATTACGACATGGATTCATTTTGCTCACTCGTCAGTCGTAAGCAAAACAAAACCAACAAGACAACTGAAAAGATTAACCATACTTTTCATGCTGGTCAAGCGTTTGCGACTGACAAGGGTGTGCAAAATGACTTCATATCGTAATTTATGTCTTCTGACTACTTTATTCAAATAATCAACTTTATTATGCCCGTATATTCACAACCGTAGCAAGGCTACCTATGTATGACCATTGCTGAGTGTTAGTGTTCAGCCATACCGCCCTCTGTTCTCAGCATTCTCAGTGACTAAACAGACTGACATTCATCATTTAAACCGACAATGTAAGTCATGCAGCCAATATTACACTTGCTTTTAACTAGAGAACCATGTAGAACGATGGTACCTGAGCCTCACAACTGATGTACTATTTGTCTACGGCCAAATACTGGAACCGAAATGATCTGCCAAAATGGCCGGCTCTCTTCAGAGAAACTCGACAAGCAGTCACTACGGATGTTGCTTGTGTATACTTTTACGGGCAGTCGTTAGGTCACGACTTAATATCAACAAAGATGCAAAATCCTACATTCATTCTTTCACAGTGCATCACACCTCTTGAGACGAGAAATCACACTGAAGCCAATTATTCCTTATCTGACGTAAATGCAATGACTCATAGTCAGTCAAGCAAGACCGTGGCGTAGACTGATTGAATGGGTGAAGGTCCCAGACCACGGCTAAAACAGCAATGACGCTGAACAAAACACTAGGGTGAAGACCTGCGCGTAGAATTCGAGGTATTCTCGTGCCCTATTGCTTACACGGACGAAGGACGGATGTACTTCCAATGTGTAACTTCCCAGCATGCCGAGGACCATAACCGATGAAGTCACATGGGTGATTTGGGCAAAAGAAGATAGCAAACATAACCTTGACCGAAGGCGAGCACTTTGCCCCATCCACGAATGTTTCAAGTATATCTTGTTCCGTGTTCAACTTAGTACGATTAGGTTACACTACAAGGTCAACTTGACTCAAAAGCCAACGCGTCTTTCATGTGTAAATGTGGTGTGACTGGAACGATACTTTACTTGCGTGCCCACTGTCAATTCACGGTCAGCCTCAACAACGAAGAAACATCAACTGTGCGACAAACTACTCAGAGACCAGATCTAGGCGACAAGAGCATAGGTCGTTCTGGGAAAATAAGTAGACCTCATAGGGCCATATGTACTGGACAACCCAGACAAGTTACATACGTGCAACTGTTACATTCCCGTTTAACTGTGTAAGAAAAGGGGTAGAAAAGAGCAAGGAAGCACTTGGAAAAGGAGTGCAATAACCGAGAGAAGATTGCCTTACTCTTCCCGGTAGTTCTGGGATACCTCCTGGAATGTGGCAGACGATTGCAACGGTTTGTTCATAAGTGGACTTTCCTGTATGAGTCACGACCGGCTTTTGACATCTGTGGTCGACGCTTTCCCGGCCACATCACTCCTTGCAGCTTTGGGAAGGTAACCTTCCACCTTTGGTCACGAAAATTCGCATGGCTAATTAATCGGGGCCAAGTTTCAACCAGGCAAAACTTCAGCTCACCCGAAGAATAAGCTAGATGATCCAACCGATTGTGTGACCTTGTAAGTGCTAGACGGAAGTCCAACATACCGCCTCGATTACAGACAGTGATAATCAGTTGTTCCGTAGCTTGCCTCCTGAGGGCTGAAAAGGTTGGGACCTTTAAAGTAGCAGGTTGCTGACTGTTTGCTTATATAACTTTCCAGCCGTCCTTGATGCACTGTAGAAAGGAAGCCCGGACAGACTCACAAGTCCGTGCACACCGCCAATATATCTAAGAATTAGGAAACTAACGACCGCGGAGAAAAGCTGGAAACTCTGATTTTACCTGCAGCTTACGATCCTCCTTAACCCATCTCATGTTTTCGTTACTTGCAGACTTATCTCTTTCTTTTAAGTAAAGGTTGACCGAGAAACCCGCTACGTGGACCCGCACAGATTTCAAGTCAGGGGTTTTAGCATACACTACCTGGTGCATACCTGTCGAGTGAGGCAATGAAAACACCCAGTTGAACTTTGATAAACTTGTAGCGCAACCTGCCAGCGGAAACCCCTCCGGTTGGCTGCCGAAGGAATGAAGTACTCAAAACCCATCGTAATTTACCGCTTGGATGGGATTTAATGGAGAATTGCACTATAACGCCGCCAATCACTTAAGAAAACCTCAGGCTTCAAGCAGCATTCACCCCTGTCTGTACCATGTACGTTCTTTGTCGCGACTAGCCAGGGTAGAGCGAAAGCTATACATTTGTTTGGGGAAGTCTGTTCTGTTTTCTTATTGGTCAATGAGCGTTTCGTGCACATTAATGTTTTCCCCACAGAAAGCATTACTGCATGTGGGCTTTACAGTTGCCTTAAGAAACAGCATGTATGTGTGTTCACAACCAACGCTTTGTCAGTCGCGCAAACAGAAATGCTCCGTGTGTCTTTAACAACACAGGTCACACTGAAAAATGGATATCAGGAGTGGCGGACAGAGAATACTGCTCCACTTTGAGGACGTACCTGAAATTGTGTCACTGAAGACACTTTTGACACCGTGTACCGCTTTGAACGATCATACGATGTCCAAATGAACCACATGAGCTGGAGATTTGCAAGCTTCCTATAGCAATCCGTTGCAATAGATATGCATTAGGCATGGTTACAATAAGTTTATAATGTCAAAGCCATGAAGTGATATCTGAGTAACTGGGGTTAGCGAAGCGTTAATCGTCAACAATTGACAAAGGTCGTACAAGTACATTAGTGCTCAGGGCAACAATGGGGCAATAAAATCAAGTCGCAATAAAAGCATGAAAGTTTGAATGAACTTTCACCCCCTAGACCATTGGTGTCTTTAACATTTGTTGAGGATATCACCGCCACCATGCAGCTTAAACGTTCAGGCGATCAAAATGTCGAGGTGAACTCAATTTTATCTGGTGGTTTTGCAACTCCGGTTTGTTAGATACGATGTCCCAGGAAATCCTGCGAACTTCCTCCGAAACTACACGTACCGGTGTTGATTGTAATGTCATACCACACAAAACGGTACGATAATAAGACACGTGTTTCTCACTCGGATGGCTAGCGAGAAAGACACGATCGTTGTCGACGTATGCGGAAGGGAGTCCGCGCTTTACTGCATCCATTGAGCACTGAAGTGTTTGGGACGCATTACGAAGCCCGGAAGACATCCTTCTGAACTGGAAAAGCTCAAAGGATGTAATGGCCGTATTCGTGATGTCCTCTTCGGCAGCCGGGATAGGACAATAGGCACGCACTGTGTCTAATTTAGGGAATATGTTGGTGCAAGCGAGCTATAAGAAAAAATGGTGGACGTTGGACCTAGGGTGCCTGTATGAGATTATGCAATCGCCGAAAGCACGGTAGTCACCGCAAGGTCTTCAGTTGCGTGGAGGCTCTACCGGTACCGTGCGCAGTGTTATCGCCCATGAGATGTTTGTAGGTCGAATTGGGCCTATCTGAACCATATGTCCAAATTCAGCCTTGACGAATTTAAGTTTGTCTAGAGGTAAGCGGCGTAAACGAGGGAAGACTCAATGGCCGCGTGTTGCAAAACAATGCTTCACTCTGTGCCTAACTTTCTGGGTATGTCGGCACAGCTGAACTGTTAATGGAAACTCCTTCAATAGAGCTGCGAATGACGGTGCTGTTGGAAGCGGTGGCAGTATGACGATCCACGCGATCGTCCACCGGACGCCGTTCAGTATTCAGGCAGAAGAGTTGTCAATTAATTTACGCCAGTTGACGTCAAATGTAAGTTTGAAATATGCCAGAATGTCTGCGCTGATGAGTGGTGTGCGGATGTCAGAAAGTAGGACGACCTACTGAGAATTTCGTCGGAGACCAGCGTCGACAGTGAGTGAGCGCTCTCCGAATATTTTGATGCTGTTTTGATTGCAGTCTATGAAGTGTACTGTTCAGGTTGAAGTCGATCATTTGAATGCGGTACAGTGACACTGAGCTCAGCTCCGGTGCCAGCAGAAACACTGCAAACTTGTCGACCGACTTCTGATGTAAAATAGGTGACTAGTATCTTGTGGTCCGACGACAGTCGTCGCAGTTGCTGGTTGGATTGCATGTTTGGTGGTGATGCTTAATAAGTTCGGGTTGTGCACGACTGGGTGTACCAGTTCGCCTTATACCGAAAGTTTCGTTGTTATAAACACCATACGGTGACATACCTTCCTTATTAAAAAATTTAGGCTGTCGTCCATCGCGGGAAATGAAGTGGACGACGAGTAAATGACTATGATTCCTGCGCGCACGGGCCATGACGGGGAGACTACCAATACCTTGTCAGCAAGAACTGCCAACTTATCAACCAAGTTCTACCTATACGGTTCTCTGCCGTGTATCGGCGCAGAGTCAACAGATAAACACTGACATCGAAACGAACAAACTGATTGAATCCGGGTGACTTGGGCCACAACCTCCAACCTGCGAACAAATCGCTGAAACGAAATCGCTGAAATCGCTCACTCCAAAGCAGCCGAAGTGTGTTGTACCGCAGACGACGACTTTTTCGCCTACAATCGATTTGAGATGGCATCGTCAGGAGTTCCCAAGCCCAATAGGCTCCACATATAGTGTAGCGGTGGGATGGGGAGAGATTGCTTGGTGCAACTGAGGCTATAAGTTATGTAACAGTTTGGCGCCTGACTATTCCGTTCGTGTTATGATTGTGAGCCTCAAATGAGTGTGCAGATTTTTCTGTTTCACCAACTAACGAGAAATTGATTTTATACAAAAGCTTTTTCATCACTTTGCAAGCCAGGGCGTTGTTGAACACCTCGGTCCCTCCAGAATTTGGGTTCTGCCAACAGACTTCACTGTAAAGCTACCGATAAGTCACTCGGAATTCTTTTGGGGTGATCCGCGATGATCAGCACAATGGAAGTGGTGGAAAAAACCAGTCAGCTGAGGAAAGGCCTTGCTAATCTAAAGGTAGTCCCACTGTGTCGTTCATTGCAGGGGCGAAATAAGCGCTTCCAGTTTGATAGAACAAAGTCACGCATCAAGGCTGATCCCAAACTTCAAGTAAACATAAAAGTCCTTACCCCTATTCTCAAGTGGAGAGCAGTGTCTCCGAATGAATCAACCCGAGCACCTATACCAACATCAGAGGCGACTGCCCCCATCCCACTGGATGGCCAATCGTCTGTGGAGCTGCACGGGTCTGGAAGAGTAGTTCCCAAAGGCAGTACAGACCACCACTATTCCTCTGCAACCCCAGTCATTCCACCACCAGAACGTCCCGTTGAAAACTATTTTGTTCCTCAGCTTTATAACCCAAGGAGTCCGTTTGCGTCACCTTCTGCATTTAGAATGGCCCATACTTGGTTCAGTCAAGCTGCGTTTTCCTCGACTGGATCAGGGTCATTTTGTCGTAAGTCCTCTCCTAATCTGAAATCCCGCTCAAATTTTCGAGGGTGCAAGACTGTAAACCACCCTTCAATAATTCAGAAAGCAAAGGTGATCCGAAAGCCATCGACCTTGGGTCAACAGAAACGAACAAAATGTCCCACAGGGACGCTCACATATGCAAAAGCTGTGCTGAAACGGCCGCTATCATCCAAGAAGGCTCACGAAATTTTGCGCCGTCCACGTACTTTCCGCCGCTACTAAGACTGCTTTTTCAAGCTCTTCCTCGCGCTCTTCTGTCTCTTTTTGCACCCAGTCAAATGAGGAGGTAGCCCTCAAGTGCGTGTATACCAACTATCTGGGCCTTTTAAACAAAATACCAGAAATCAGACAGTTGGTCCACAACACTTGCTCTCAGATTCTTGCTTACACAGAGACCTGGCCTTCCGAAGATGTCAGTGGTAACGAAGTGCATGTTCCTGGGTACTCATTGTACCGAACAGACTACGTCCGTGGACGAGTAGGAGGATGTGTTTTTTCTAAGCCAGAAGCTCTGGGTGCCGAATGTCATATGGGAGTTCACCTCCCCAGAGAGATGCGACGCATACTGGTTCAAACTCCAGCCTCGTAGTCGTGACACTCTCCTTGTGGTGTTATTTACCAATTGCTGTCGCGCAGCGCATTTGACGACGAGATCATTTGTGCTGCCTCAGACCTTCTCTCGTCTACACGGCGTTTCTCTCATCCTGTCAGTATAGGTGACTTCAACGCACGCAACCGCAACCATACAGCTGCTCCTCATAAGGACTCAGACAGCAGATTTTTGAAATCCTTTGCAATTCTAATCCATGGGCCTCAACACAGCCTGAACACAGCATGTCGAGCTGCCTACACGGCACCATCCAGAACAGACACTCCACTTGCTTGATCTGGTTATCACAAATGAAGCTCATCTAGTAGATAGAGTGGTCACCAAACAACCGCTGTGGCGTGGTGATCACTTAGTACTAGCTTTTGATTTCATCTGTTATCAAACTTGTGTCTGATTCAGTGAACTCTATCTACTTTTATTTCGGAGCTGCCGTTAACCAAGCTGTTGAGGCATTTGTTCCTCGCAAAATGTGGAAGTCCTCCTCTCGTACACCGTTTCCGCGGAACATTCATCGTTTTCTTGACCTACGTTCCCGTGCATCTTCTAAGCAGAAGCTAATGGGCAAGCCGGAGGGTCTGGAAGCCTTCAGCTCCGTTAGGAAACGGGTGCACGCGGAAATCCGTCAACACACTCAGCAGGTAGAAACAAAAATCTTAATAGCAGCCCGCAAGGATAAAGACTTTTCTTTCAAGTACATGCGTCGTCAGAGAGGCACTAGACCCTCAACGCTTCCTCTGTGGCCTTCCGATGGGAAGACCTCATCCAACCCCCAATTGGTTGCTGAGTTGTTGAGAGAGTATTATAGATCAGTCTACAGTTTGGTTACGCCTAACCGGTATCCAGTTCTTTTGGGAAGAAATTTCCAATACCCACTCCTAAGAGCTGACTTCTTTGTGCTGGACGTTCATGGTATCTTCTTTTTTGGTCGACGTGATCAGACGCGACTCATCTTCGGGTCATCAAAGAGGCAATTCTTGGTTTGGCGGTGCGCTTCTGTAATTCGTTTAAACAGACACTTCAGACCAGCACTCTTCCAGAGACATAGAAAGCGGTTATTGTCACACCTATATTTGAAGCAAGCGATCGTTGCTTCCCTGCTAGTTATCGGTCGATCATCTTCACCAGTCTCTTGTGCAAGGTAACGGAACGTCTGTTAAAACCCGCCGTCCTCAAGCATTTCTTCTCAAATAACCTTTCTTCTCCTACTCAGCACGGTTTTCCTCCCGACCGGTCATGCATAACCAATGTGCTAATCTTCATGGATAGCCTGACGGACGTCAAAGACAATGGTCACATCTCGGACGATATCTTCTTCAACGGTGCTGGAGTCTTTGACCGTATCCCACAAGGTCCTCTTGTACAGAAACTACAAGTTCGTGGCATCCAAGGAGAGGTTCTGCACTGGACTACATCCTTTCTTGGTAACAGGAGTTTTAGAGTAAAAACCGGATCGGATCTTTCTTCCCTCTCCTTGATCTCCGCAAGAGTTCATCAAGGATCCGTATCCAGTTCGCTCTTGTTCCTAATATACACCAATGACCTTGCCGAATTTCTATCAACGCTGTTCTTTATGCTGATGATTAAAAACTCTGGAACGTTTGCGATCTTAGCGCATTGCAAATTGACCCTGACCGTATTTAGAGCTGGTTAGATGATCGGAGTCTCCCTCCGAACGACAGAAAATGTGCACTTTTGTCGTTCAGCGGAGACTCCGTAACCTATTTCTGCTAAGTGGTACACAATGTTAACAGATATTATGGAAGTTTACCTTAGGTAACAGTTCTCCTTTCACAGGATTATCAACCGCGGAAGCAGCCTTCTAATAGGAATTTTTTGCTGATCTCCCAATGACCGTTTCAAAGTGTTAATAGATTTCCACTTATTTAAGAATTTGTTAGATGAGTATTTTACTCTGTTCCGTTAGAGTGGTATTTTTCTTTGTTTTGTAAATGGATCGACTCCTACCTCCGCCGTCAATATGTTGTAACTGGATCCACGGCCTGCCAGCGCGTAAACAGATAATAGAATATATCTCTAGCCTCCAAGATCGGAGCTACGCCATGTTTCGAGTGACCAACTTTCAGACCAACAGAAACCTACCGGACATCGTGACGCATAGGCTGACTGGACTCCGGTGACTTGGGCCTCCAACCTCGAACCCGTGAAGAAATCGCTGAAATCTCTAGAAATTCGCGGCATGCTGTTCAAACCGATTTAAGTGACTTTGCACCACAATACAAAATTTGTGTACTGGCGGGAGCCGATTTCCGGCAGGTGGCCATCGGCTGTAAAAGTGACCGTGATTGACCGGAAATTTTGTTGGTGGTCATTTGCAATGGGGTTAGAGATCGCTATTTTGGAATGATGGCCTACTTAATGGTGTGTATGTATGTTAACTGAGTGGTGTGAGTGAACAGGAAATATGCATTTTTGTCGGCTGTGTAAGTCTGTAGCGGATGCAAGCTGGATGATTTTAGCAAAATGCGATCTAGCACTAATGCGTGCTGTTGAGGCAGACTCAAGAGGTCATGTGTTTGCTCGCGTGTGGCCTTGACATGCGACCGATTTTGGAAAGAACTGGTGTGCTCGACGAACGCCGGTTTCCATGAGCAAGTAAGATAGGGTGATTAAATGTTGGATTTAGAAGCACTGCTTCGTTGATATCGGTCCGCTTATAATTGTTATACGGAAGTGTTGGTAACCGGCACATAGTTGCAGTGATAAATGGTGCTTCATTGTATGCGTTTCTGCTGAAGATGTTGGCAGTGCATTGGAGGAGTCTCCATCAAGTCAGTGGTGCATTCTCTGAAGGCGAGTTTCGATTAAGGAAAGTCTTGCTTAAAGACAATTTGCTCAAGCGATGAAACATTACAGGAAACAGGATGATACTTTCTGTGCTGTGTCTCCTTTGGTTGGCAGTGTACTGGTCGTCCTAACTTGGGATGTCTTCTGCCCTCCCTTTGTTGTTGTAGCTTATCGTTTGGTGACTTGACTATTGTGAAGTTTAGGTGTAAGTTAGTAGGATGATGTAACTTTCGCCGATGGAGCTTCAGAAACGTTGGCTGCGGACTTGGTAGGCTCGGGTGGTGAGCGCTTGCCCTAAGTAAATGTTCCGTTTTTTTGAGGGCACGCGTAGCACGGTCGACATGCTGGTGGAAGTCACTTACAAGCACCACTGTTGATAATGAAATGTGTGATTGATGCATAGCTTGTGGAGATGTTGTTGATGACCTGTATAGTGAAATAGCTTCCTGCCGTAAATTTGATGGAGGAGTTGGTTCCGCTTGGAGTTGTAAAGTCAGGCGACATTTTGAATGCAACCAATGCTACGCTTTTGTTTGCACCGCCGCATGTACTGGGGTATATCATTGGTATGGATGTCTGAGGGCAATGATGCATCGGCGGCTTACCACGGCAACGCGTTGGTGACGTCCGGCTATCAGCTCTGTGCCACCGGCATGCAGGAGAAGTGAGTGTGCTCTTAATCCTGGTCCACTGGCATTTTGAAACTTCTTTTCTGAAGAACAGTGGAAATGCGGTGTTCGGGAAAACGCTAAATAGTTCAAGCGTAGTAGTGCCGACGGCAGCATCCGAGAAAAGAAGCGTGAGAGGGCTCCAACCCACTCAGCTGCATTGAAAGTGGTGTCAGGGGGAAGAGTGCTTAGAGTCTTTGAATGTGTTAAACAACGCTATGGTCCAATTCAGACGACTTCGAAAGATGGACTAATGGATTGGTCGTTAGGGAAGGTGGAAGCGTTCGATGCGTGCAATTGGGTGCATAAGTGAAGAAATTGGTACCGAGTTTCTATCAGGCATGCTGTAGCGTGCGCCCGCGCACTCATACGTACGGAGCATACTCACACCCAACGTAATCGATCACTTTGTAGATCGTATGGAGACTGTCCAACAATCCATATAAAGGTTCCTACGCTGCACTTTCCAGTTTACGGTTGGCTGGATAAACTCCCGGGTCAACCGACACTTTCCTGTGATTGTAAACCAGGTAGCAGTGAGGTGAACGGAAGTTTCCATCCTTGTACGATACACGGATAGCGTAGGTACAATGAAACTTCTAAAACCTGCAACATTATATCACCATACGGAAAGCACACAATATACTCACTTGTGAATTACACCTCCAGCTCACGCGCACTTCCTAGTATGACGCGCACAGAAAAGGTAGCATTGCCTGTATATTGCACATTCCGAAACTCTTCCTCTGGAATCCCGGTAGTACTGCGCCCGCGTTAAACAATTTCTCTGGGCGTAACCCGTTCCAGCCTTCCGTTGTAAAATTCGCAGCTGAATGTCGAATTCCGCAAATGCATCGCAACGGAAACCCTCCGGAAAGTGGGCTCGAAACACTCCGCTGAGTTCCACCAGTTACGATATCTTGCAAGAAAACCGGTTACCTACCGGCCAACGCACCCACAATCAAATGTCTACCACGCATTAGTCAATAAACAAGCACCACATCCACATCAGCTTATCGACACTCTGGAGTCGATACCCCACTTCCCTGGTTTCCTGGTAGGTGGTCAGCGGCTGTAAAACCGAACTTGATTGGTCGAACATATCGTTGGCTCTGCCATAAAACTTGGGTGGTGATGGTTATGTTGGGTCAGATTTATATCCTGCTAACACATAGATTCCAAGGTCGTCCAGTTTTCGTTGGGTTTTTGGCCTTTTTGTGGGCGTGGTTGAAGGTGAACTTTGAAGTTACTCTCCGTAGTCTAGAGATTTATACCAGGTTGAAAAAATGTTGTATCGAGTGCGGACAGATTATTTGACCAGATGAGATGCTCCCATTAACTTTTTGCTCTTGAGGTAATTGCACTACGTACCTGTCTACTACCTCAATACAATGGGTAATTAGACTTGTTCTCTAAGATTCGTCTGTTGTACTGTTTTTGGCCCGGTAAACATGGTCACATGCGATTGGCGTCACTACGTTTGGCACGCCATCAGGATTTCAAATTCAAAGAGACAGGCGTCCGTGGTTTGGTGGCACCGGGCATTTACAATGTTGCTATCTGTATATTATTAACAGGCTATGTTTTATCTGACCAGGTGTATTGTGGTATGTCAGATGTTTAACAATATACAATTGGAAGTGACGCTGTTGCTTGTCCGGTGTGCTTTTGTGAATTCACGCTTTTTTATGCCGTCCTTATGACGTGCCCGCTGTCGTGCTAATTGGCCCGATAGAACTACACCTATGTGATTTTGTACCTAGCCGAACTGTAGAAAATAACAGTCATTATAACTGACGCTGTGTTGCTGAATAACGGTAGGAATGGGTCATGTAGGATATGTACTTCGAGGCTGGATGTACAGCGAACAAGTATGTAACTGTTCGTGCGTTGACTGGGGCTTCTCCTTTTTTTATCACCGGATTATCCCTACGTCCTTCATCCACCACGCTGTTTCGACAAGTAAGTGGAAGACATTTTCAGTTTATGGCGACGGGCTGTATGCAGAAGTAGACGGAAGTATTTGACATCACTGCATTGCGCATGTAGCTTGGACAATATGTGGGAGCATCGCCATGGTTGCAATGATTCCTTATTGAGTGGCGACCTGTGTGAACGTTGGTTTTGATTGAAGTTCATTCACTGGACCCTTAGATCTTGGTATTTCTGTCATGCAAACCGCCCCTACTGCTTTTACCTCGACAGTTATACTGATTAGGGCAGCCACATATCAGCCTATCACAACACACATAACCGCAGATAAAACTATTGCGATGTTGTGTATTCAGTAAAGGCAAGGATGAAGATCTGGAGGTGCCTGCTGAGAGCACCATATCGAACGATTTACGCAAAGCATTTTTACGGCTTGGCGCTTCGTTGGCTAGGCAGTCTGCCATTTTTGATGTCGTCGGGAAGTATCATCCAGAAATACCGTCCTTCGCACACCTCGTTCGTGCAGTCACAAGTGCATTGGAGATGAGGTGTATATTCATTTTGGACTGAAATGTGCCCTCCATCGTCATTCGAGAGTTGGAGTCATCATCACCGTTGAAATCCAGCAGAATATCTTAGGATTTTATCCATTTGAAGGATTTAACATGCAGTTATGGCCGATACTAGGCCGCTGTGTTAAAGTACATGGTCAGCGACCGTTTGTTATCGGCATTTTTTGCGGGCCTACCAAGTTGTCTGATGTCGCTGCTTATCTGTGCGATACGGTTAACGGTTTGACTGAACTGTTAACTGGGTTCGCTGAAAGCTGGTTTCGATGTTCCTGTGATTATAAAACTGTCCTGTGTTATCTGTGATGCCACTGCTCGCGCATCTGGGGAGCAAGTTATCACATACGCCGGTTATTGTGGATGCAATAAATGTGTGCAGGCTGGTACCAGGATTTACAACAAACTGGTATTTTCTCCAGAAGTCGCTCCCTCAGGATGTGATAGGGACTTCCGTCAAGGGGTAGACAGAAATCATCATGTTGGCTGGTCTGCATTTTCAGATGTTGAATGCGATATGATTTTTGATATCCCTCTCGATTATATGCACCTGGTGTGCCCTGGAGTTGTTAGGAAGTATGTCACATTTTCGATGACGGGACCCAGCAAAATTGGTTTGCATACCCTGAAATTCATAGAAAAAAGGTTAAAAATCATGGAGCGTTGTATTGCGGTAGATTCTCCTCGTCGCTGCACTTCAGTTCTAAAGTCGAGGCAGTGGAAACCGACCGAGTGCAGACAATTTTTACTTTGTCATGGTCCCGTGAACATTGAAGGCATATTAACGTCTTGTAAACACGACCGTTTTTTGAAACGTTCCCAATGTATATATATGTTGTCGCATCATCTGTTGTGTAAACTTCATTGTTACACGATGCACACTCTTCATCAGTTTGTTAATGAAGTTGGTCGTATTTATAGACCTGAGGAAATTGTTTATAACGTTCACGGTCTGACACACCTTTGCTACGATGTCGATCGGTTTGGACCACTGGACAAGTTGTCCGCTTTCTCATTTGAATTCTTTCTTGGCATGTTAAAAAGTAAGGTCCGTGGACTTTCTAACTCCGCTGCACAAACTCACAGGCGACTTTTGATGGCAGCGGCCGATTTAGTTCAAGCTGATTCTCTTCATGATTCACTGGATGATACATGGATGCCGCGTTTTCAAAAACGTAAAATGTTACTTTTTTCTTACGTAACATGTTACTTTCTTCCTTATTTTTATACTCACGTTTACTGCGAACGATTGGCAGTTGCATTAATGACTCCGGTTTTAGACGTTCTGGTTGGTAAGAATAGACCATGGGAACAAGACGGTTGTTATCCGCTCGTCGTGGATGATGCGAAACAACTGGGCACCAATTCCTCCACACGTGAGTAAGGAAGGATTACGATTGTTGGTTGATCAAAAGAAGCTCCTACGCAACGACGTATCAGAGTATCAAGTGATGGGGTTACATTTCACGTGTAATTTGCAGTGACAGTTCTTCATGCACTTCGTTGCAGCTTCCCGTGGGGAAGCCTGAAGTCACATGCTTATGATCAATTCGGATGGATCTATGCAAACTTTGCCCATGGTGGAACAAAAAGCTGTTGGGGAATATTCTCAACCCTGCATCGTCCACTAGTTCGAAGCAAATCAGTGGCTACCTACTTAACGTTCTTCAGAACGAATGTCCCATAACTGGTCGGTATTGATAGGGAAAAATCCATGGGTCAAGTGAAAACGGGCAAAATAGTCGTAGTTGTAAAGAAGTAATCGGAACAGCCTTCTTACACCGACTCAGCCAAGATGTACATCTACTACTGCTTAAAGTGGACATGCTGGGAAAACATTTGCGCTCTAAGTGAGATGTTGACCGTTCTCCCACGAACGATATCAAGCCGGTAGCGCGTCTGCTATTCATGGCACCTTGCCTCAACCTCACGGACCTTAACTTTGTGATGTCATCCTGATGTCGGAAAAGGAAAATAAAACAGTAATACTGTCTACTTATACATCAATTACCATTTCCATACATGCGCTTTCTCTCCAGATATGCGGGAACCACTCTGGGGAGTTTGCTTCGAGAAGTTTATCATCGTCTGTTCACTAACGATCTTGCCATACTGTTCAGCTGGACAGATGAACGTAATCAAGGACGGCGATTAAGAGGGTCAAAAATGTTAATCACTATTTATGGTAAAAGGCATGTCATTTAAAAATCTATTTCGTACAGTCCATCGTGAACAATCCTCAACTGACAGAGCCAATCGACGCAGTAGAATTTTTTGTCAAAATTGGTTCAACAACGCATGTGATCTGGCGGGAGATAGGGCGGAAAGATATAAATCGGCAAAGAACTTCTGGCAGCATTCAGATCTTATCCACATCCGATACCAAATCATGTTGTAACTTTTGATGTTGCCATTTGTATGTTAATAGAAGTGTCCACTTTTCGACCTTCTTTTGAAGCACGTCGGCAATAATACTGCAGTTTGGTGCGACTGAAATCTACTACCGGATGCTTTAGTGAGGGTTACAGAACTGAGCTTGTGTTGAGAAAAGGCACTTTTCCCAAAAATTCGCTAGAGTTTCCCAGAAAAATGGATTTTTCCATTCTGGGAATTTGAATGTCCACCAGAATTCTTGAACATACGGCTGCTGTAAAACACTATTTGGCCTTCGGGCTGAGCAGCAAATAAAACTCGTTTGAATACCGTATTTTTCCTAATTTGTTGGGGTTCTAGGTTACGAGAGTTGGAATCTGATACTTGTGCTCTGATTTTCTTACTGTTTCGCGATATCGTTGCGTTTGTTTGTGATAGAGATAGTGCTCGTGGTCTTTGCGTTTCTTCTTGTCTTTATCTGTCAGGGGGTTGTAACAGTTTGCGATGGGCACTATTCTCAATCAAGGGCGTTGGACTGTGCTTACTTTAAGCTGCCATTGTAGCAACAGATGGAGCTCAAGGAGATGCTTGCCCAACGACTGTCCAATACGAGTCTGAGCCAACCCGCGCAACCAGGTGGTGCGCAATCCGTTGACAGTTTGGTAACTGGTATCTCCGAGTTCGTTACGACCCGCAGGCGAACGTGACATTCGACTATTGGTTCCGCCGGTTCAATGATCTGTTTCGTGTCGGACTTGCCAAACAGGATGACTCCTGGAAGGTCCGACTTCTCCGCAAACTTGGTCCAGTGGAGCAAGAGCGGTACGTCAACGCCATCCTGCCAAAGAACCCACGTGACATCAGCTTCAACGAGACGGCCAATATCCTGTCGCAGATATTCGGTGACCAGTTTTCTCTATTCAACTTGCGCTACCACTGCCCCAAGTTGATCAAGCGAGACTTGGATGACCTTGTCACCTATGTTGGCATCGTGAATCGCAAATGCGGGCGGCTCAAGCTATCCCCCATCACGGAGGATGAGTTCAAGTAACTCGTCTTCGTCTGCGGCCTCCAGTCTCCCAATTATCCTGACCTTCGTACCAGCCTACTCAATCGGATCCAACAAGACGAGCCAGTTACCCCTCAGGACCTCGCCGCTGAAGGCCATCGACTGCTCAACCTCAAACGTGACTCTGCCTTGGTCCATAATTCTGCTGGGTCCTCAGCTTCTGTCAAAACAGTCACAAGTCCAAGGCAACAGCAACAACCCACTTCAACAAACCACCCAGTGAACTTTACCTCCGAGAAGATGCCATCCTCTCCTTGTTAGTATTGCGACGCATGGCACTACATGTGTGACCGCTCATTCAAGCAACACTGTTGTCAACGTCGCAAAAAGGTGGGTCACAAGGATGGCTATTGTCAGCCACGTGTGCCGGTCAGTCAAAGCGCAGTTAACATGGGGCCACGCTTACAACAGTTAACGCCAACCGCCAGGTTCAGAAGCTTCTCGCCGGCTTCAGAGTCGATGTCGCCCGAGGCAAAATGTTCGCGTCCGTACTAATCAACAGGCAACCAGCTTGCCTCCAGGTTGACGTTGCTTCTGATATCACGATCATCTCCAATCGACTATGAATGTCAACTGGCCGTCCGCCAGCTCAGCTGGCATCCCATTCCGCCACCGGGAAACCGCATTGTTGTGTCAGGTTAAAGCACCAAGCCCTCAACGGAGTTTGCTATCTCTGATTCAAAGTTCAGTCTACATGATCTCCACTGATTCGACCATCATCTCCAATCGACTATGGAAATCAGTCGGCCGCCCGCCAGTTCAGTTGATGTCCCATTCCGCCACCGGCGCCTGTGGTGGTACAATGCAATTAACTGGGAAACCGCATTGTTGTGTCAGGTTAAAGCACCAAGCCCTCAACGGAGTTTGCTATCTCTGATTCAAAGTTCAGTCTACATGATCTCCACTGATTCGAACAACTCGACCTGGCAGAACTACCGATCGTGGATATCTGTAAACGACTACAGTCCTCCATGGCGAATCCATAACGCATTGCGGATGAACTGATTCAACGCTTCAAATCGGTGTTCGACGAAAGTCATGGCTACTGTACTCGTGCCCAAGCGGTTTGGCACCTCAAACTTGGCGTCCGACATCTTTTCCGCCCAAGTTGTCCTGTACAATATGCAACTTTACCTCTCGTTGGCCAGGAACTGAAACGCCTTGAGAATCTGGGAGTGCTGACACCTGTCACCTAATCACTCTGAAAAACCCCCATCGTTGCTGTGAGAAAGGCCAATGGATTAGTTCGTATCTGCGCTGATTACTCTACCGGTCTCAGTGCCGCTTTGGAAGCCAGCTGCCATCCACTGCCCGTCCTTGTAGCCCTGTTCACGATCCTTAACGGTGGAACGTGCTTAACGACGCCCAACCTGACCAATGCATACCTGCAAGTCGAAGTCGCCTTACAATCCCGTTGTCTGCTGACGATCAACACACATCACGGTCTATACCAGTACACTAGACTGCCATTCGGTGTCAAGACCTCCCCAACAGTTTTCCAGCAGATCGTGGATGCTATGCTATCTGGCCTGCTTGGCACGGCCGCCTCCCTGGACGACATCCTCATTTCTGGGTGAACATGTGACGAACTTCGAGAACGAATCGCGACCGTACCCCCAACGTGTCCAAGATTCCGGGTATTCACTTCGAGCTGACAAGTGCCAGTTTTTCATGTCGTCCATCAAATACAACGGCTTCGTCTGCAACGCTACCAGTCAACCGTTCGGACCCTGAAAATGTCCGCGCCATCCGGCACGTGCCACCTCCGAAGGATGATTCATCGCTTCGCCCATTCCTGGGTCTCGTCAGTCATGACGGCTATTTCTTGCATTCGCCGCCCGACGTCCGAGCGCCTCTGAACCAACTTCTCAGATAGGACACACAATGGCACTGGTCTCCGAAATGCGTCCGAGCCTTCGACAAAACCAAGCCCATGCTGGAATCAGAATTTCTGCCGACTCACTTTGACCCCAGCCTCCCTATCCTCGCAGCGGCAGATGCCTCCAACCATGGTGTTGGCGCCGGGATCTCTCGCGTGTTCCTCGATGAGTCTGAGAGAACCATCAGGAATGATGCCAGCACTCTCAATAATGCAGAGAATAATTATGGGCAATTTTGTCGTTCGCCGGTATGGTGTTTCAAGGCCGAAACCAGTTGGAAATGGCCATTTAGGCGCGAAAAGAGATGTTTCACATTTTTCATGAAATATTAAAAAGCATATTACGGGACAAATATATAGGTTTCATCGATTATACTAGTGGTGTTGCAATGGAAGAAAATCAGCAGTACCTAAAAATTGCCCATATTCGCACTTTTATTGAAAAAAATGTGTCGCCATTTTTTTCGATATAAGCATAACGCTGCCTTTCCTAATCGATTTTGCGTTCTAAAAATGCTTCCATTGAATTTTTCGTGATGGAATACATCATTTCATCTTGCGGAAACGCTCAATTTTGCGCGGTTCTGGAAATATAATAGAATTTGTAATTTTCAACCACGTTGTGTTCACATTGCATTGTACACGGAATATCACAGTAATTCCTAATGAAAACTATGTCGCCACGGTTGTTGCTTAGTTACACATCGGAATTATATATTCAGTCTTTCACCCTGACAGTATTTCCGATGGAAAACTGTCTACGTTATCACCTGGTTGTTTCTACCTACGGTGCGGTGTAAACATACGTAACACGTCCCACCCTATCATTAAAAATGTGCGTATCGCTTTGTTTGTTGCTAATTGATTATGCTTTAAGGTAGCTGGCCATGTGTATGCGAGTCCATGCTCACTTACCCGACGGATGATGGCCAATTTTGATGCTCGTTATTTATCCGACGAAAACATTGATTCCCACTTCTACCATTTCAGCTACAACTGTTCTATATTCGGAACATGGGTATTTATGATTCCGATGACTGTTGGTCTATGTTTTTGACGGCTGCGGACTTCACTGACGGTTGCCGGTGTAATATCTCAGTTTTTGCCGGAACTGAAGGATAATTTTATAACTCAACATGGACGGTCCCAATGCAAGTTTATTTTTGATATTTGCAGTGTTCATATTTACAGCGTTGTTGTTAGCTTAAGTCCACTCGACGGAGCAACTGCCAGCGTGATTATGTGCGGCATAATTAGGTGTTGATCATAGCTTAAGTCAACTGGAAGGAGCAACTACTGGCTTGAATATAGACGGCATACTTAGACGCATAATGCATACTGAACGGAGCAGTTACCAATGCCAACGCTGTACGCATGAATCGAAATGACAAACGCGTACAAAAATTTCGATGTATATTATATGGTTCATAACAAATCAGTATGAGACAAGGTTAACAGCAGTTTGCCAATCACGTTTCCAGGATTTCGCTTTCGCCAAGTGATCTCCTGAAGGTGTGACTGGAACTGTCGTTCGTTTTTGATCCAGATATAGAACGAAAATGATTCTTTGCAAAGGATCAAAGGTTTTCCATATTCTGTATGTGGATCACGCTATTCTCAGGATCCACGAAATTTTCTTAATAGTTGATCGTCCAATGCTCATAATAAGCTATTGCATCCGGAGCTCTGTAGGCTCTCCATTCGTC
>JTDE01004762.1:28903-58755 GCA_014338405.1 Paragonimus skrjabini miyazakii | reverse complement strand
TGTATTATTCTCAACCGGTTATCGTCGGTTCGCTCGATCCTACAATATCTACGTAACCTTATGTCCTTTTGTTTGTTCCGACTAGGGAACAATCACGGCTTCGCCGCAGTACTCTCACGTGCGTCATGTGATTAGACAGTTAATGAAGATAAAGTTCTATCCTCTTTGTTAGTGAAATTGTGTACAACATGAAGTTAGGACGCGTGTGAATGAACGGTTGCCAGAAGATTTGCATTATCGCCTCCGAATAACTGTTATTGAATTTGCAATGACCACTGGAAAGACAACTTCCCATAGGAGTCGGTCTACAGTCGCAAAGTTCCACGCTCACATTCCGAGCGGGTGTCGCAACAGGTTGGATGCAGATTCAGTGCCAGTTCTTTCAGGCATGCAACGCATCGCACAAACACTGAAGGATAAGTAATGATGCCATTCGTTTTCCGTCATAAAATTCAACTGTTGTTCTCTGTTATCAACATAATGTTTTCTCCATTGAAGATAACTAACAGTTAGCAGTGTTTACTCCTGTTGCTGCGCAAGATTTTTCAAGTCTAGCTGATCGCCTCGGCACTGGACCGGTGGTGGGGGTAGGTCTATTGACCAGTCGCCTGAGGTCGGTAACAGGCCCACTAGACGATGTGCCTACACTAGACAGACAGCTTTAAGCGCCTTTGGCATCAAGTCCGAGTGATTAGATGGTACAAGTATTCGCGCCCGCATCTGTCCACGACCCCACTGCTCACGCGAGCATTGACAGGCGCATCGGAGCAACCGACAGCTGCTACCTGTCAGCTGCGAATCGACAAACAGTGGTCGAATCTGAACCAGATGTTTGAAAATACATCTGTTCTATACTGATATCTCTCTCAGGTACAACGAATGATCCTTCGTGCAAAAGCCTTCCGTTCCCTGGCGGAAGTTGTGATCAGTCTACAGGAGTTGGCTTTTGCAACCCTTTTAACCTCGACTGCATGCAATGGCTACTGCGATAAGACGATTATAAAGGGAACAACTGAGTTGTAGCATCCATCATATGGTTCACCAAAGTATTCAATCTAGCTTGAAGGCGGCCAGCGGAAGTCGTCAATCACCCTGTGACCTACAACAGTGATACAGTCAAGTAGCTTCTTAAATACGTTTTAATATTCTGAAACCGATCATGGTTGACAGAAGCTAGTGCAATAACATCAATCGCGATATGTGCAAGAGCATCACTAAACACTTTGAGTTGGTCTTTGTTTGGTTAATGGTAGCTATACCTGATTGAAATCCATTGCAAGAACGCATGTAAGTGGCTCCGTGTCGACAATATCAGTTATGAAGCGCAACCACACAGAGGACACATCAGTAAACTTCCGGATGAATTAGAAGTCGATGGGACACTAGAATGTACCTCCATATACCCAACAATGGCAATCGCACTTATAAATATGACTACAAAAGCAGAGTTTGTGAACGAAATATCGAAGACTAAAGTCAGACAAAAGTTGAATGGACGGTTTATCACTATGAGACAACTGTGCCAAATACCTCTCGACATCGACACCAATGAGGGCAGAGTGGATAAACGACATTTCATTTAAAGCACCGGGTTCACCTGATCCAATTCGTCAAAACAGCAAGAAGACGAACGCTGCGGGATGCTAACATTTCGATTTATCTCATCAGTCTCATACTAAATACACAGAGTATATAACAGAGGCGCATGACAACGATAGTTGAACAGAGTGAATTTTTAGTTCAAAAGGCCGCTACCAGGGGGGGTGGACGGTGTGAACCATCAATTTTTGCGCACACAACACTGGCTTTCTTTGTTTGATTAGCACAGCTTACTGATGGCCAGAATTTTGGGGTTTGGGTGTCGTAGCAACAACGTGAACGACTTGCTGTTTTGACGAATTGGATCAAGGATCAAGCTTTAACGAATTCTGCGTGAGGTCAGTGGAGCGTTCTGTCAAGGATAAGAATGTATGAACTACTGTCATCAACAGTAAAGTTGAAACTTTATTTTAGATAGAGCCACGACAGAACTTTCTGTTATCGCCTGAAGAGCGCAAACGGGTGCTTACAACAGTAATGATTGTGAACGGTTTTTTCGTGTTCTGACAAACAGATTAATGACTGGCGCATTTTTTAACGATAGTCATTAGTACAATCCACTCAGTCATACTGATTTGAAAAACAAATTTTCGGAAGACGTTTATCAAGAAGGTCAACTATCGCGATCTGCACCAAATTCATTCATGCCGAATCTTGCTGAGTACGTCTGGAACAAAGTGAAGGTCAGAGTGAAACAGGAGTTGTGGATACATTATGGAGTAATAAGTAGAAATCCTGATAAAACACTTAATCGGTAAGAATGGCTCATATAAATTCTGGCGCAAGTGGTCCATACTGCCCTCGCATACGTTGCGGGTGAACAGTGCGCCCATTTCACCAGCAACTGCGTGTAGCTGATAGACGACGAAGATGTGAGTACTGTCGTACATTACACGTCTACTTGTGAATGACACAAGCCAAACTCAAAGCTAATACCACATAAGTGACCCTCTTTTCCACAAGCAAAAGTGGCCTTTGTTCGTCAGGCGAAGCGATTATTTTAGGGGGTTCTGGTATCACTTTGTCGAAGGGTAAAAGTTTGAGTATTGTGGAACTGGTATAAAAAATTGAGTGAGAAGTACTTCGTAACAACGGCAATATGTTCTCGTCTCTCCCAAAGCTCCAAAGGCTAGAAAAACTAACCAGTGGTAGCTCTATGGAATAAGTATAGCTAAAATTGATAGCACACTTTGTTATTACGCCATTAAACATACCACAACCAATCAAAATGCGTCCAAACAATCTATCATTGGTGAAGTGAGCGGAATGAGTGTAGAACCTCTAGTATTCTTGTCGTGTGTTTATCCGCTTTCACATTAGAACGTTCTATTTTTCGGGTTCACTTATGAACAAACGTATGTTCACGTGTACACGTCCAAGCGATATATCGAGACAATATATAGCGTACTCTTCCTTTGCAAAGACTACCGCTAAGGTTGACCATAAGTGGTCTCCTCTGAAAGCAATATTTTTTGTCGAAGGTTGGCGCCAATAGAAGAAATACCTTATTAATCTGAGAGATGGAATCAGTTCTGAATATTGATATAGTATCATTCTTTCTAAATATCAAGCACACGTGGTACAGCCATTACTTTCGGAAAGTTTACTCTCATTCTGATAGCAAATAAGCTCAGTTTGTTTGCATGATATACTGCTATCCATAGAGTGAGTGAATCCACGTCCGCCTGGAGCAGCCTGTCCCGAGTGCCGATGATATGTCAGGCAGGAATTACGGAGTGCACTGAGTGAATGGGATGGTGCCAGAGCATTGCTTACCTACAAGTTACATGTAATTTATTGGAACGGAAAACGAGTGATGTCCGCAGTGCAGCAGTGGCTTGCGGTTTAAAACATAGTGGAGTGCCAGAAATGATATTTTCGTAAAATTAATGGAACAATGATTTCGACAGCCAGGGTTAAATCAGTGCCCTTGAATTATGTCTGAAGTTATATCTAAATAGGTCCCTCAGGATACCTAAGATTTTCACAGGTCGTGTCAGTAGAGTGATCAGTCAACAAGACTTTCAAAACTGAACTTCCTTTCATCACCTAAGATAACACCACTCCAGCAGTCATCGCGAGTGAGGTGGTGCTCTGCCAGCTTCAGTTGTCTTTGCATATGTGCTTAAATAAATAAGAGTGTACGCATCTGCGCCGATATGTTGTACACAACATATTATCGAATGGTTTCTACACTCAGTGTAGAGACGGGAGCAGCCTCAATGTCCATTGCAGTTGGAAAGTGCGCATCAATGTATTAGAAAAAGGATGAACACATATTTGGTTTTGTTTGGGTAAGATCCTTCGAAATAAGATTCTTTATGAACATAGTAAAAGCCGACATGGAACTGTTAAGATATCTGGTCGTGTGGCTCATTTGTCACTCACATCGACTCGCGTGATGTCGGTAAAGATTATCATACCGGTACCTCCTAATATTCGTCTTTAACCTTCGATAGCTCGTTGGGTGTAATTTTTTTTTCATGGTGGGCTTTCCACACTTAGTTAAGGTTTGACAATCCTTGTGTGATGGGGACAAGCGATCGCCCCATAGTACGGAAACCACCATTATTCAGCAGTGGGACGACAGTATGGATTTTGCCATCAAAGTAGCCACAGGAGAAACACGGGTAGAAACATCATATCAACACGACAGTGGAGTATGCCATGAAATAGTTTTGGCAACGCAAAGGAGCTGAGCATTGGCGTCTGCGGCGGCCGGGAACTTCTGGGACGATTGCCATATGTAAACGAGTGTTTTTGTTTCTTGTCCTGTTTGAACACCTAACCCATGTTAGTGTCCCAAATAAACAACCTTTGCGCCATCCGTGTTCGTGACTCACGACACTTTTCCAACTTTTTCTGTAATGTACAAAAAAATAGCCCGGTTCGATTGGCCACTGGGTTGCGGCATAAATGTGGTCAACATATGAGCGTCACACGACAACGAAAACCAAAACTAATCTTGCAGATTCAGCAAAAACTTCTGGTCAGATTTCTTTGTAATACTTTGAGGGTATCCATATATCGAACGCAGAGTTTTACATTTCACTTACTTCTCATAAGGATGAACGGCATAAACTGAAAACCCACAGAAATAGTATAAAAATGTAGGCTTATGATTATTTCGTGCACTGTCGTACACACCGATGACAGAATGAAAACCCTATTAGATTACAGTTAAACCTTATTTTTAGCATATTTCCTAGTTATGGTATTCATTTACATTTTGTTGAAGCTCGATCCATCCCAAACAACTGTTATTTCCATGACCTGAAATAGTTCAACAAATATCTCATAGGCAGTTCGGGACATTCATTCCTGCACAAGAATTCAAACGTTACGTTCTAACATTCAATCGCGAGCTCTCATCTTTGTCAAATTTTAGAAACATTGGAATTAGATTACAACATTTACTTCACCACTGTTTTCACTCTCATGATACATTGCGGCACCTTATGATCCTTGAGGTTTGGTGGTTTGTGCTCAAACCAGTTGTTCGTAAATCTTAGTCTGTTCTGGACTTAATCAGTCACAAATGTCGTTGTGCTGAAAGAGACTGATGCTTATTGGTTAGTCGCTTTTTCTTCCCCACCCAGAGCTAAATCTGTAAAATCAAAAGTGTATTTCGTAGCTCAGGGGCGGGTGGTCTGGCTGCCTTCATTTTGAGATGAGCCTTATCTCTCAGTAACACTGAGCACAGTCACGACTGAAGCCAGGTAAAATGAATTGGTATTTCCATGACTGGTTAATGGTGGAAATCATAATTGGGTGGGGTCGACCAATATCATCAGAATGAACAACACTCTCGCTTGAAGCTGTCATCTTCTCGCCATCGTCCCAACTAAACTGGCTGAATTCGCTCGTGGAAGCAGAACCGGCATACTGAAACACTACGCTGGAGTGCAAACAGTGGGAGGCCTCTTCATCAAATAGAGTCAGCGAATTCTGCTTGTATCTTAAGAAGGTATTACCATATTGATCAAAATGGGGATGTATGCATCATCTGGTTCACGCCTATTAGGCCCATTGAACAAGTCTGTTTCAGTCACTGTGCAACTACGTCTCGGATAATAGAACTACGGTCGTCCACATACAATTCATCGGAGATTTTGGAATTGCAGTAGTTTCCATCATGTTTCCACGGAATAACTACGTACCTGTACCTTACTTGAAATCTTAGTACATTTTTGCAACAATTCCTTGTTGTTATACCTCAATGGTTCTGCTTTGAGTCCAAGTCAGAGTGACATACATACCAACCCAAAGAAGTAATATGATGATACAAAAATCATGATTCAGAATTTCCAGAAACAATACCGAGACACCTTGTTAAAATATGACATCGTTGTGAGGTGTTCAAGCCGATTCACTGGTTCACATAAACCTCAGATGAATTCACAACTGCGTGTGAGCCATCAATTAATCACTACTGTAGTTCTGAGCCTTATTGTCCATGGTCTAATCGTAAAATTAATGTCATTTGGTTGGATTCCATGTCCCATGAGCTTTTTCCAGAAGTTATGTCACCACATTGAAACTGATTGATAAGGCGCTTCACGCACGCTGTACGCTGTCTTGTTGACTGCATATAGCTCGTAAACTCAGCCCTGGACCTTTGAAGTCTTTAGGTCATTCCTCGTATGTTCACTAGTTTCTGTTAGACTGACAAAATTTATCACTTTTTCGGATCACTTTGTCCGCATCTTCGTGATGCACTGCGTAGAAGTGAAAAATACATAAATGAATGACAAGCCACGTGCAGCTCAGTTACAAGACAAGTAGTTCGCTATCAGACTACTGGATATGTGACCAGATAAATGTTGGGCTGTGTGATGGCGTATATACCATTTTCAAATAACCCGACATCTACGTGATCGAATAACACTGGATGAGCACATCAACACGAAAGGCGCTCTAACAGCAGTGTGGCGGTACACTTATGCATTACTAATGAGTAGTTTGGCAGACTTGATAATTTAGTAGAGACCGAATGATGAGAAATCTGAATTTCAACTACATTCTACCCAGTAATAGAGATAGCATGTCTAAACACGGCAAACACTCCACCAGCTGAGCTACAAAGTGACATTGGAAGTTCGGAAATTTCACATTTGTACCCAGTCATTCACCCGTCCAGCTGTCTCATACGGAATTTTACAAGTGATCCCGGGGATTAACTGTCCGTGATTTTTCAGGCAGTATACTTTCGTCACGGCTAATTTTCACATTTTGTGCATAATTCATTTCCTGTGAGTGGTATACAACCGAAATTCTAATGGAGTTGTGACCTCAAAGGACGCTTGGCCCGAGAATTCGTTTATTGCGCAAACTCCTGTATAGGTCATGTCAAAAATCAAACCGCAAACGCGTACACTCATTTTTACGTCAGACATGCATTCACACACATAGTTGTTATTCGCCTTGATGGAACTTCTGCCGTAGCGTGTAAGCATTATTCCGATAGTCTCTTCGTGTTCTTAGTCTCCCTGGCGTTCGGAGCTTGCCCTTTTGTTCCTAAATGTCGTCTGTGAGTAATATACTACTTGTGAGTAGCATACTACTCACAACGACACTGCCTGTCATACAACACAAGAAGTACTTAACAAGTCGGACCATAATATTTGAAAAATACCAACCCTTTAGAAAGTAAACGATTGATGCATAAAAACAATGGGATACTAACCATAGACACTGACTAATGGTAAGCCCATTGAGCAGTTTCACTACCATGTTAACTTCCGTATTCGCTGATGGACTGATCCAGTTTTTGCTTTCCCGTGTGATAGAGGATTCGCACTATCTCTGAGTAGTAAACGCATTCTGCACAAAACACGACATCAGAGTTGAATCACGTAAGTGACAGATCGGCTGGTCGTAGTCATATTTTGACAACTGACTATCAATCATGATTAAACCGAATTAGTTTTGGGAAATAGTTAGAAAGCGGATATCAGCAGGTTGTGGATATCATGAGCAACGGGATCTTTGAACCTCATACCGAATGACTGGTTCCTTGTTATCCAGAGCTTAAAGTGTGAGTCTGGATTTGCATATCAAGGTAAACTGACTCCATGTGCAATCACTTCAGGTATCCCATGACCAAATGCGACATCCGTTTCTTACAGACAGAGGCTGAAGTTGGAAGTCTTCTCGGCATACAGATTGTATGTTCTTGTTCAAACGTTGTCTCGATGTACATGCTTGGTCTAGAAGTTGAAAAGGATTGAGTGGCTCCAATCCAGAGATCAGTGTTTGACTACCCTAGTGTTAAGGTGTAGTCGGTCTCATCGTCTAGTAGTTCTTTTCTGGTTCCGATTTCCAAATGTCTGTATGCAATCCAACGGTTTTTAAATCATTCAGTACACGAGCGTTTAACCTTCTAATACATCTTCACTGTCTTTGAGAGTCACCGATCATTCCCGTCTTCACGTCGCATTCACCCCTCACAACAAATTCAGTTCAATCATGACCAGTTGTCAAACGTCGTAGCATGGATTCAAATTACCGAGATGCTATTCGCTTAACTCATCTACGACTGTGAGGCGGCGCACACTGAGGTTACTACTCCTTTATACAACTACTTCGCATGGGCCACAGAATGTGAATTCTGAGTCCTGCAAACAGTGTATATTGAAGTTATGAAGACAAGGAGACGGAGCGATAGACCCAGAATAAGTGGATTTCCAGACTGATGATTCCGTCCGCGACCATGCCATATATTTAGGGCATGCATGGGTTAGTGTGAATCTTCACCTTCACCTGATATGCACAGCCCCGCTGAATGTCGTATCAATCGATTTGTATATCGGAGACTGCGAAGACAATGCCGACAGGCGCATGACAAAAGTGAAAATGGATGTCACGGTCAGTGCGGTTTCACGTCTTGAAACAGTTCATTTTTACCATGGGGATATAATCTACAAGCAATGCGAAAGCGTTGGATTGTCATGCGTTAATAGATGTTATGTTTTCTGGATCTTGTCAGAACATTGCAGGATAGTGGAGGTAAAGTCAAAGCTTTCATGAGTAAACGCATAAACTGGGCTGCATTCTGGTACAACTTGGATGTCGTGTAAAAAGCATTAGCTTAGGTGAACTCGTAAAGACGTCATTGCAAAAAAATATGCACGGACAACATCACATGCAGCTGACGTTAGATTTGCTCGCTGCGTATGCCTACCTGTCATGTATACTATCCACTCAGAGTAAAGCCTGATCAGCTGACCAATGTAAAGGTAACAGATGACAATGCCATCACCGTACAACGCTCACATTTATGTTTACATACTGTTTGTACGCAAGTTACCTCCGATTTTGTGTACGAAGAGCGGGTCAGCTGCCATCATTTGTTGCGCGTAACCCTAACCTTATTGTGGGCTCTCAATGCTTGACGTTTTTCTAACCGTACCAAACAAGCGAGATCAGAAAATGTGACAACAGGGCAAATAAAGGTTTATGATCCGGTTAAGTGCGCACAGATTGAACTGATACTGATATATCTTACACATCTGTTCTATTTACATTTCAGAACGTTACGCCAACGTTGTACAAAAAATCTTAGATCAACCGACAGTCAGCCGAACGCGGAAGATTATTGTATATAACTTATTGTCACGTACTGCGTAATATACCCTTGAATACAATCCTGGCCTGCTGTTGTGGACGTAGTTTACATCCTCTGCGGAACGAAAATGAATATTATATGTCAATCACAGATGTGTTAAGTCTCAAAAACAGATAATCAACAAGTAACATCCCACTGATCCAATATGGTCAGATTACCAAAGGTTAGTAAATCAAACATTTGTGGACAGATGATTAGATAAAAGTGCATCCAGATCTGACAATGAACGTTCATATCGTCTGCAAGATAAACATGCTAAATTTAACAACATCTGCTAGACGGGGACATTTCACATGAGGAACAAGGTTTGCAAATTCGGAAAGCAAGTTGACATATTTCAATTAAAAACAGTGCCATCTCATTTGATTTTCTTTGTGAAATGCCTAATCGAACATTCAAATCTTTTCTCATCACGGACTAGAAGTCGAAAATCGGAAAACATGCAGCTCTAAAAAAAGCTACATTTTGTGGGTTACATATCGTAAGGAGGATAAACATTCAAGCAACATAGAATTAAGCATTCGCAAAACGATCTAGGAGGATCTGCCAATACGATTACAAACAAGAATGCTAACAATTTAGAGTTTTCGAAACGGTGATTTCCTTCCAGAATGACTCGAGCATTCGAGCCATCGATAATTCACTTATGTCAACAAGCCTGAGATCATTCACCACGTTTGTATTGTTCGTAGTCATGCCAAAATTTATATCCTACTCATCTGGCTTGTTTCGCTCACAGGCTGTCGGTAGATAGTAATACTTCAGTGGAACAAACTGTTAACTGACACCATCTGTTGTAGAGGTGTGGACGTTTTCATTAGCGGCGTCCAGTCTTCGCCATAATGAAATTGTTGTAGGCTTATGTAGTCACGTGGTACAGACCACTGATATCCAGACCACAAAGAAAGCAGATATTTCCATGGCTAATCGTAATCACCAATGTAGTGAGCAGACCGCGATTTTGTATGTTGCATCCATGTAATTAATTTTTACCTGAACATGTTCGTTACTCAGAGCAGGAGTTATTGTTGTAGTATGTTCAATGCCAGCTACCTCGAACCAAGCTACTGCATCTTTTAGTGGTTGTTTCATTCGATTTAAGGTTGTCGATTCCTAAGAGGACAATCAGGACGTAATTCGGTATTAAGCGTTCCAGTCGTATTACGAAGTTCATTTACCATAGTTCTTGGTTTATGTTGTACCTATCTGAGTCTTCATTCCTAGACATCAGAACTTCTTTTACCACTCTGCTCAAACATGAACAGTTAATGATAGGTTATATGTGTGTTTAGGCACGGCTACACATGGCGGATCACTATTTGTGGTTATCAAACAGATACATATCATCTTCAACAAGGCAGTGAACGGCACCAGTATATTCTGCCACGACTTCATGTCGCACCTGGTACCAAACCCGTTCAACCCAAACAGAGGTACACAGCAAAATGGTGTCTTGGTTTAATGTTGAGACTCCACAGTACCACAGGTTTCTGTCTAAAGCTCTGTGAAGTGTATGAACTTTAAAAAACGCTCAGCATCATTACTAATTAAGTAGAAAACGTTTTGGTATGTACGCACATTGTGAATAGAGAGAAAGAAAACGAGAAAAACCATAAATGTCCTATAAAAGACAAAATGCAGGCTGAAACTAGTCTAAGAGAAGCATACAGATAAGACCATAACATATGTAGGCGGTCTTTACGTTATAAAGTCTGGAATTAAAAATTTAAGCTAAATAAAAATCGTAAACAAGTGCATCGGTTGAATGTTCTGTATTGCTAACAATGAGGTAAGAAAAACAACAGATCAATGGATTAAGTTTTGGTAACCATAGGCAACGAGGTTGAACACAATGTCCAGAGTGTGGATAAACGTGAAATTACATCCGGAGAACGAGGACCACACGTGATCGTTCGACTGCATGGAGGTTGAGGAAGTTTTGATGATCACCGTAATAAATCCAACCATATAACGTATCAGCGAACGGTTTTAAATTTTTCAGATCACACGGATTGCAGTACAAAGAGTGAAAACAGAATTGGAGAGATGAGAGAATTAATGGGGAGAATTAGTCGCCACAATTACGGTACTGTACTTATCCGACCGATGTGGGACCCTGATGTCTGATGTTGAGCATACCTGGTTCACTGTTTCTACGAAATGACATGTTTCAGTTTTTCAGCCATATTCAGGCACATTCTGTGACCCACGTGTTTAGATTATGCACCAAAAAGTTCATATATTTCATTTAGAAACATAATAAAACTGACGAAGTTCATTTCAGACGAAGGGAGAGTCTAGGGATGGGACCACTACTAGGTCCTACCACAATTGATATCCTTATTGATAAACTTGTACATGTTTGTTTAAAGGATACTATTTTCACAGGCAGTATATAGTCTATTCACTGATAATTTACAATTCATTGTCTGATTCATCAATTATTTTACGAAAGTTGCCTACTTGACAACAAGCTTTAAAATTTACTTTCAACATAGAAGGAAACCACAAAGTTGGTACTTCTAGGTGTTTTACTGCAACGACCAGATAACGAATAAATACAAAATGGTGTGTGTTGCAGTCACAAGGAAAGACTAATGTACACAGATTTTAAACTGTGGTTCTCATGAATACAATAGTAATTATGCAAGGTACATGACATGCAGAACCAAACTGATCTGTAGCCATAGTAAGGTGATAGAAAATTTGGAACTAATTTACAGCATAACGACAAACGGTTATCACGGAACTTTTATTACCCAACATACTCGGACCAAATGAATTTGTTCATGCCAGTACCTGCTTCAAAGGATGTCTTTCTCGCTGTTTTTTTCCTAAGCAAAAATAAAGAACTGAAAATACTGAAGCATTCTATTCCAGACATGTAGAAAAAATATACTCATCAGCAGTATTTACTAGCTAACACACACCCTGCGATACTATAGTATATCGAAGGTAAATTACTTCGTCAGCTCGGATCATTTGTTCTACATCAAGTTACCGGTATATACAGTGCTAGGATGACCAGACAGACAAGATTAGCGAGACAAGTTGATGAATAATGTCCACATTCCCTAGTAAGGGCGCTGTCAGTAAAACATCGGGGTACGATCATTATTAAAGCACCATTAATACATACTATACGTCGCAACAAGGTGGGGTTATAAACGGCTAAAGTAATTATCATTGGCGTTTTAGTGCCAGACTTGTATGAACAAAGAAAACTCCACAAATATCTATATGTTTACCGTAGTTGGTACGAGAAGATCACTGTATACGTAACCCTTACATTTTCTAAGATAACAGACCTATCACGTCACGCTGTCAGTTTTCTTATTAAACGCAGTACGGTAGCTCAGAAGATCAAGTTACATCATATCCTATCCGCCTTGTCACACTTCTGTTTGTTCAAATGGGTGGCCTAATTGTTAGGTTGTCATTGTTCAGTAGTTCATTCGAAATTGGCCAATACCCGAGTTTGTTTGTAGTCTCAGCATTCAGATAAAACTTTCACCTATCACCACACGCCCCAGTTACACTCTTGTTCGAATCTAGTAGCAGTGAATACTGTCTTCTGAACTGGACTTTGTATGTTGATCAATGCTCGAGAAATTAGTTAATCACATCCAAACAACCCAAGGCCCTAAACCTCACTCAATAATTTCAGATTACTCTGACCAGTTGTTTGAGTTCTAGTGTAGTTATAATGAACAAAGAGGACCATATGTGATATTTTCTAATGTATGGAAGTTCATATTGGATCCTAACCCTGGTGACAGCTTCTGATTGATAAGCCAACACAGTGCAAGTTACAAGTATTGATGTTGTATGGGTAGATATTTCCGAAATCCAGTGTATGGAACTTAAAAAGGCAGTCACACTGACACCAAGGATGAGAGATTCACCAAAAACCCACATGATAGGTATTCTCATTCCGATCTATCTTGTCCAAGAAAAATTCGACCTACCACAAATTTTGGTTTTGGTCAGCGGACATCCTCAAACCGATTCGTAAAGTGCTATCCCTAAGTTGTGTTGGGAGGTGTCAGAAGCTGGCATAAATTTCTGAGAGCAATCCAGCAAACTCAGTCGACTTATTGTTCACCGCTGCATGAGATTAATAACCTCTTCAGATTATTTCACTTCCAGTCACGATGTGAACTTGTGTAGTTTAGTAGATTTTCTCAAGCATTTCACTTTTGATTGTGCGTAAAAACTGCCGGCTGAATTCGATAAAGTGAGGTATGCATAATCTGATGACGCAGCTGTAGACAATCCATTGGTCCCATACTGACAGGTATATATTTGAAAATACTTCAAACTTCACGGAAGAACCTCCTGTGTCCCTCTATAAATATTACATAATTGATATTCTAGTTTATAGTGAATTCAGTTCAGTTTACCTTAACATCACTGTAACTTACGAGACGGAGGTCTGTCTCTCCCAGACTTTCCTATCATCAGACGTTACGATGAAACGTTGTAACAGTCTGCTTATGGTAAAATCACGTGCAGTAGTCATTATTTGCCATTGGTCCCATACTGACAGGTATATATTTGAAAATACTTCAAACTTCACGGAAGAACCTCCTGTGTCCCTCTATAAATATTACATAATTGATATTCTAGTTTATAGTGAATTCAGTTCAGTTTACCTTAACATCACTGTAACTTACGAGACGGAGGTTTGTCTCTCCCAGACTTTCCTACCATCAGACGTTACGATGAAACGTTGTAACAGTCTGCTTATGGTAAAATCACGTGCAGTAGTCATTATTTGCCAATCTCGAGCTTTGCGTGAATTAGCTACAATCAAAAACTCACTAGAATCTCATTCCACACAGCCGGAGTCATAGAAAGAGCAGAGCGACTGGGGAAAAAAGAGACGCCTATTAGAAAGACTCTGATGGATAAGAATTATCCCAAGAAAAATTCGTGGATATCCAAAGTAAGATGAGAGCTCCAAAACTGGCAAGGTTCATTGGTGAAAAAAAGGACTTGATTGTGCAACTACAATTCAAGAGTGACTGGTTAACCAACAACTTGCGCCACATACTGGCATCTACGTTGCAGATCCGTTGCGTCTCCTGTTGGGCACTAGAAGAATGGTTCAATCTATCTCTCACGTAATCCACAAGTTTAATTGTGTTCGCAGTGATGTCTATATAAGAAGAACAGGTCAGTGCTTGCAACAACGTGTATTGGACCATTTCCCTAAGTAAATATTAACCGCATTGTAAAAAACTGCCTGTTGACTGTAGCAAGTTCAAAGAACCCGATCGACCGCCAAACACATCTTAACCACTTGCCTGGTGGCCGGTCAAGTTAAGATATTGTAATGCGATCGGAACCCGAATTTGCTGTTATTCATAAATGTAGTGCCAGTTCGCCAGTAACGCATGTACACAAAACACCGTGAAACTTGAGACACTGGGTTCTCTTTACCATCATCATCAGTACAGAAGGAAGACAGGTTATGATACGTTAACATTTCGTTTACAAACGTAAAACATGCGGGTTATATATGACATACAAACAGAGATAGACAGGATATGGATACACATTCATACAAACCACGTATCATGTCATCAACACCACGGCAACCTTATGAGTTGTTTAAACCACTTTTGTGCACATAGCGCCGGCTGGTGAATTTTGATCAACACGGCTTCAGTAAAGGCCTGTAGTTCCGGGTTCTGATGGCGTAACACTATTATGAATGATCTAAGTAGGTCAACCTAGTTACCTGTTATCATGAGGTCCTTGGCAGTTGTTTATGCGGGGCTTCGAGCTACGGGTTCACCGGTTTGAGATTGTCGCGTCATGAGTTATTCTAACCAGTTAGGGATATGTTCTGCCATTGTCCTTTCTATGTAAACGTTATCGTAACTCCAAGTGAACTGATAGACAACGTGAGGGACAGAATGGTCAGACGAACTGCATTCACGATTGTGTACAACGGGTCATTTAGTAGTTTGAACCAAGCATGATTGGGAAGCCGCATACGTACGGAATAAGGCACATTGCAATTTATGTTTGATGTCGTTTACCAGATGATCCTCATTAAAGTGCAGACATAGAAATGTCTTTCTTTTGAACTAGTTGAACTGGTTCGTTGCATTCGTCATCCTGCTGTGAATGTCTGTGAACTTTTCGGCATATCCGTTTGCCAGCAACGTTTTTCTCAGCATTTATTGTTCCATCTATAGGTTATCAGGGGTGAAAATACGCCTGGCCCTATGAAATAAGGTTTTGACCCAACCCTCTTGTGACCACATCTGAAAGCTGTGACCGTTTCTGAATGCCGTGTAACTTACATATATATACAACTGCGAATGATATTCATGCCATCGCAGTCTGAACTCTCACCTGTCCGTTTTGCAAATTATTATACCTTTAATCACATGATATTACTCGTAGTAACCATAAACAACCATGAATTTGAATGTAGTATTCAGTCTAATTACAGTTAAGTTTTGGTGGTTCGGATCAGTCCACATCTCAGTGGTACCACACATCGTTGAAAAATGATGACAGATGTAAATCAAAACATTTACCTAATTTTTATCCTTGATTCCATTGAGAAAAAGGATAAGAAGCGAAGGTTGCGGGGTCGTTTACCGTCAGGATCCTCATAGGAAACATCCTTGATATGTTGCTTTTGTTACAATTTCCTTACATACCGCTGCGTTCTTACAGACTGCTGTGCGTTCTGCTACATAAAATTGATCTTATTTCTGGGCATCTTTAAGCCGTAGTAGTTCAAAGCTGACGACGACGGACTTTCTCGTACAACTGAATTCTGCAAATGCAAAATAACGTTGACAATTGTAAATTTGACACAAGTGGTCTCTTTAATCCACTGGGAAACACAAATCATCTCACAGTCTTCGTCTTTTGGTTTGTATTTTCAAGTTATAGATTTGTCATATTCCTATGCCGGAATTCCGCCGCCCAACCGATCGTTTAAACTAAATCTCTTCGACTCAATAGTCGTTCTTTCCAACGAATGGAAAACCATATCTACATAATACAATTCTTCGTTGCGGTCAATGCACAGCCTATTAGGCGTGCACAAATAAAAACTAAACTGGTTGTGCTGTAAATCGGAGGTTCGGAGATTTATAGGGATAAGAAGAATTCCATTGAACACCATCCAAAACGGATCTCAGCCTTTGCATTTCAATAGACTTTTAGTCAAACCCTTTCGAAAAGAAGCACCAGACTCGAGTTTCAATCTTGATAGAGCTCATCAGTAATGTATATCCTTGCCCCAGCTGGGACCAAAACTTCGACCACGCTTTCAGGAAGTTACTGTGTTGACTATCGCTCTAATGATTTTACATCAAACAAGACCGAACTGTTGCATGTAAACACTGCCACATTCCTTTTTGATTAATGCTCGTTTTTTGGTTGCAGACATGGAGATTATAGTGAGAATAAATTAATAATAAATGGTATTCTTGAGCATGTCTACGGTAAACGCTCATTTTGATATTTGGTAGGATATAATTGTTCGTAACATGCTTGAACTTCTGTCTCTGAAGATGTCAATATCAGATGCCTGCCTGTTTATGCATGGACCTGTTAAATAAGAGGTACGCTACATTTTATTCGCTTGCGCTCGGCTGGATATGGAAGTCTTACACTAAACATTGGAGACACTAGACGACCACAGCCTTGTCATCAAAACAATACACAGTATGCCGTTAGGTTAAGGCAAATTTTCAAGCGTGAAGACTTGTTCAACAAATGACTGCACTACTATGAAACCTGCTCGAACGGCGAAGTATCAACTCATGATGACTGGAACGAATCACGATTTATTTTTTCGTTCCATGTGGACAGATAGCAGGTTCAACTGCGCTGAAAGTCTCAATACCTTCCAAAAGAATCCCAATCCAGAAGTGGGGTACATAGCCCAACGACCTTTATTACCAGAGTCTAGTGAGAAGCCTGTTACGTTAGCTAACCAGCCCGTTGGGTTTAATTCACGACAAGTTAGTATTATAACACGTGTGTTTTGTCAATCGCTCAATGCAAAAGACGTAACTGCCAACTCGTGCATCCTAGGTAATAAAACAAGGTCACCATCATTGGCTGACGTAGTGGGAATATGTAATCCATCTTCTGGTAACGAACACATCAACCTACGAATTGTAGATGAGTGTACAAACACATCCAGAACAATTGCGGCTAGGCCGGACGTAGTCAACGCACAATCGATTGTCATATTCCACTTCCATGAGAGCGAGTCACGAGAGCTATCTGCATGAGATGTGCATGAGAAGGATTTCCGTGTTAAGTTCTCCAAAAATTTGAGTAATGTTAACGTTTCCCTAAGACTTTTACAGCGAATCCGCCGGAGTAATGACCCGAAATACAGTGACTTTCAGAGGTCGTTCAAGTTTTATTTAGTGACAAGGGTTAACTAAGGTAAATACTGGTGCCAAAACAGGCTACATGTAACAGATGTGTAAACTCAATCAGAATACGTTTACAAGCCTGATAGGGTCTCACTGTGTGGTGATAACTTCGTACAGCAAGATATAGGGCAATGTGTATTGTTAGTCACAATATTCCCTTTCTACAGACTATCGATAACTTTGCTGGTGCAATTCATGACTTACACTGGTTGAAGTTTAAATTCATTACGTCTCCGGCTCGCTGGCCTTAAGGTGACAGGTGTTAATGGTCTACCTAGACTCTCTCATTTGATATATATTCCAGCATCCATACTCCTACGAGTGTCGATCTTGACTCAAAGCACGACCAGCCACGTCTTCCTGCTTTAGCCTACCATTCACCACCAACTTCCCGGTGGTGCTAGATTTTACACAGACAGATATCGGAAAACTAAAACAGATCTTCGTAAATTATGTGACACTTCAAACTTGTCGTCCATCTAAACTAACCCTGAAGTTTTGAGTGGTGTTTCGAAAGTCACTTCAATTCTACAAACAGAAAGCGAGATGTAGTCGTTTTCGAAACTGAAAATAATTATGTGAGCACCAAAAAAGCAAAGATCGGTCAGCTTTCCATAACGAAAAATGCACAGAGACCTAAGGTGGTAGACATAGAATCGTGAGAATTGTACTCTCCTGTGGTCGCCGCCAACTGCTTTCATGCTAATGCCACATTCTTCTCCAACAAAATGGAAAATTTTCGATTGATCTGCGATGAGTTGTGGCAGAATCGCGCAAACCTGGGATATGGAGTAAGTTAAAGATGGGAAGATTATTATACCACAAATGACTGTGTACCGTGACGTTCGCCGGTAAACGAAAAACGGCGGTGTAACCCTTTGTGTTGACAGTCGGCTCAGGATGTCGGCGGTACATGACCCGGTACACTTCAGTCTGTCTACAATTGTACGGCGTGCTGTACGTTTCAGTCAGTTATTGGGTTATCTGATCGGTGTAACTCACTGACCGTCGTCTACCCTGCTCCTCAGCGGCTGCTTACTTAGTGATGCCGTAGGCAAAATAACCTCCGAAGCATTTTCATAGAACCTACTAATAGGTAACTTCAGGGGCCCTGGTACTGACTTTGATACTAGTGAGGCTTATGTTAAAATTGAATCAACGACTTTCGGGTTCTGTGATGCAACTGTCAATTCCCACTCAACGGAAAATGTCAGATAGACCACGTAGTTAAGCTTCTCTCAACGACCTTTCTAGACTAGAATATATTCTGTTCAGTAAAAAACATATGACTGATAATCTACAAATTAATACCTTCCTGGTCGTAGTGACCAACGAATCATCGTATTTCAATTAGTACGTGTTTCCCCCAACTCAAAAATTCATAACAAGCTTTCATAAAGTGGATTGGGTCTCCATGACCAAAGAAATTGTTGGTGTGTTGGTCTGATACCGCAGTATATCCATCATTTGATGAGCACCGGCAGTTTAATATATATGCCATTATTACAGCATTCGGAATGTATGTACAGATCAAGATATAGGCGCAAAAGCCTGTTTCACCGCTGCGTAAGATATTTACTAACAGTAAAGAGAAAAGCTGAGACCAGGTATCCGTCACAGCTGACCGAAAAGGCATAAGATGAGTGCTGTATACTCCGTAGCCGGATAACAATAGACAACGGTCTTGATAGCCAGTGTCAGAGTGAGTTCGTCATCAGCTTCTCAGAGTCCGTATACATATTTAATGTCAACGCTACCGATGGCGTGATAACGACTAATTTCACGTCCGACATTATGTTTCGAGAACTAACAACCCTTTGTGAAAATAAGTCTTCAGGTACTGATTTTTTTTCTTCTCCCTATTACTAAAGAAGTGCAGTAAAGAGTTTACAAGGTTACTTTCTGAACTTTTCGATCGATCTCTCAGGAAGGGCTTCTTTCTCAACGTCTAGAAGGTGTGCAAAGTAGAAAACATCTTTAAAAGGGATGATCGTATTGAGTCCGCTAATTGCAGACTGATTGCATCATCGATTGTCCTAAACGTTACAGAAAGCTTGATTTACGACCAACTACACAGGCATTTTAGTTGATTTGTATTGTTGCCTGAGAGTCAACACGAATTTCGGAAAAGGATTCTAGTGTGTTCTCGGTTTAATTACTACTCGGGTAGATTAGACTAAGGTGGCTGATGAAGGCAAACCAGCAGATGTGGTTTTTCTGGGGTCTTCAACCGAGTAGATGATAGAACGCTCTGCATGAAGCTTTGTAATTACGGTACGGAAAATCCTGTACTCCCATGGCTCATCGATTGCCTTTAAGATCGCCCTTTACTACTAAAGAAAATGTAGAATTTTCAGACTGACATAGTGCGTCCAGTGGTGTGCCACGAGGTTCAATATCAGTTACTCCGCTCCTTACTCGATTTGTGCTCAAAATTTCATAGTTTACCAGTTCCTCGTTGTTACTAAATACTGATGACACTAAAGTGTCTTATACTGGATAGTGTGACTGAAAATACAATGATTTAAACATATTGTATCACTCGGATGTAGATAACCCATCCCCAGTTAGTGTGGCCAGATGTGAAAGAATACATCGTCGTCATTCAAGTTACAGAGATTACTTCCTGAGAAACGAAAATGTGGGTATCAGTATCGAGCCTGACCCGGATATCACTATCTAAAATAACCTTGGCCTGTTTTTAAAAGGTGTTTCAATGACCAAGAAAGTTAACTCGGTCTTGGGTTATTCATTAGGCTGTTTGGACGGTTTCACTAAGATTGCATAATTCTGATGTTCGGTTTGCCAGTGTGTCCTCGTCTTTAGCTAAATATCCAAGCCTGTCGTCTTTATCTGGTGAAGGACATGAATCTTATTGAGGAGGTACGGCGTAGAGTTGCATAAAGGTTTACGACATAACGTTCTGTGTCTTAAATAGTTGACGTTAACTGGGTCAGTTCCGAATGCGCTGCCTATATATCAAAAAAGACTGGATTTCGGCGTACAGGATCTTCCATCATGCCCAGCATCCCTTAAGAAAAATACTTGTGTCTGAAGACAATGAACACACCAGGATTAACTGAATAAAGCTACAACACTAAATGGAGCAGCTAACTTGAACGGAACATTGTTCTAGCGTCCGATTGTGACCAATCTGGAACAACCTACCAGAGCCAATTGTAACTGCGTCATCGTTAGTTGAATTCAAGCTTAAACGACACACATACATGGAACACCAAACCGTCTATTTACGTAGCGTGATTAATGAAGTATAAAGAAGATACTATTGCACGCTCACCATTGGGGTTAGCCAGTTGTTGTGTGCCTCATGATGAAATACGTTTGCTGTAAACTTAATAAGCAGTGATTGAGCTTCTATTCTACTCACTGTTCTTTGGCTCTCTTTTGCAACATTTCTATTGTTAATCCTCCCAAACTAAAGCAGTCTTCAGACTTGCTTTTTCCCTCTAAATCATCCAACACAAATTCAGATGTACATAAGAATTCTAAGCTTCTTTTAACCTGTGAATTTTCTAAGAATCTTATGGAATTTATCTTATGGATAAACCGGTTCCACTTCAACCTTCATCAAGGGTTTACAATAAGGTGCGTAACTGTGAACAAGTTAAACTCAAACGCGAATGAACTGACTGGGCTGCACACACAGTCACATTCGTATTCTATCACCTGCGGAACTCAGTATTGGCATTCGTTGTAGATCTAAAACCTCGCCAGGTAGCCTGACGGATCGATTTTCCCACGAATTCATCCTTTAATGTTTGAGGTTAAACTAAACCGAAATTATCGAGTGAGTGCATGTAGGATTGTGCTAATCATGATGGACAAATGGGGATCCAGTATTCGTCATAGCCCACCGAAACACTAAAATAACCGCCTACATGCAACGTGAAAGTATTTAAAAAAGTGTGCTACGCTAGCACCGAAGATACTGACATTATAATATTCCAGATGCACAGAAAACTACTTCAGTCAATACATATTTAGCAGGACTCAGAAACTTTTCTATCGACTCATAAACCCCTCGTGTTCATCTACACTTTCCTCCTTTCCCGTCTCATATAGCCCCGATGTTTTCATATGGTTGTGACAGCTGTTCGGCACAAATCGGAAACCTCCTATCGGATATCAAACTACTAAAGCGTTTAAACATCGTCGCCTGTAGACCAGAAGCGGTGATACCACCGGTGGCAACTACAGCAACATGCGTTTCATTCCTACTTTGCTGTCCATACAAGGATCGTGGGTTGGAACAGTCTCATTTGTATCAGCTACTCTTTGTCTCACTCGTGAGTCTCAGGTCATCTAGCGGTGAAACATGGAGATCGAACCAACGTGACCTCAAAAATAAAACTAACAAATTGGGTATAACTAGTAGATTTTGGTTTGCGTCAGAGATAGTAACAGTCCTATGAAGGTCCCCTTAGGCCAATGTGATTTGCCCGTGATTAGTTCATTTTCTGACACTCGTTTATTGCCGGGTAAGTAGAAAGTTCGTTGTCGTTCAGCGGAAGTCTGTCCAGGGTTGACAGAACATGTCCTGCACTGGTATGGGAAGATGCTGGCCAAATACGTTCGTGGCAACATACCTACGGGAATATGCTGTTCTGTCAATCTTGTAGAGTCTCTTACCTTTTTGCTCTCTTGTTAGATACTATTCATCATAACTGTTACGTACATTGTACATATAAACTACACCGAAAGGTGACAAACGCAATCTTCAACCGGTGTCGTGCACACTACAGGCTGCTAATTGTTCAACGATTTCAATATATGATGAGAAGCTACTTACTCTGGATCTCGGCATCAGGCGTCAGTTTCTCTAGAGATTTACGGTGGAAGATGTACAACACCCGATCATTGGCGTTCATTTCTTATCATCCTTTGGAATTATAGTATAGGTCAGTAGTAGGAAATTGATGGGAAGCAAGACCACCTTTTGCGTACAAGGCAAGGCCACATCAATCAATTCGACTGGACTGCGATCGACCTTACCAGATAACGGCTTTGCAGCCATCTTACGACAACTTCCACAACTTATCAATCCGTCTAATCTAGCGCCATCGCCAAAACACGATGTTTTCCACCACATCCTCACCAAAAGCCCACCTAAATAACGCACTTAAGGGCAGATGAACGCCCGCCGCTAATTTTGAAGACTGACGCATCTCAGTCAGCTGTTGGCACTTCTTGTTACAACAGAATGTCACTGGTGAAATTCAACCTTTGTCCTTTTTCTCCCGAAAACTTCAACTACCGCAAACGCGTTACAGTACCTTTGGTCGGGGGTTACTGGCCATTTACCTTCCCACTAAAGACTTTTGACATCTTCTGGGGAGTCACAACTTCACTGATTTTACTGATTACAAACTATTTGTGTTCGCCTTTCTTTCTCTTCCAGATTGGTACTCCACCTAGAGAAACAAGACGCTTGGATTTTATCTCCAATTTCCCCACCGACATTCGTTTTATAGACGATTCCAGCAATTTTGTCGCCGACGCTTTATCTCGCCCGGATGTCAGCCAAATATCCACTAGTGGCGTCGACCTTCTCTCCCTTGCGAAGTCTCAGGTTAACGACCCAGAACTTCGTCAACTTCGTGCCAACTCCTCCCTTGAACTACGTGATATTCCCATACCCAATTTAAAATACTTAATCACGTGTAACACGTCTACCGGAAACTATCGACGGTTTGTTTCTTTCGCACACCGGTTTGATGTTTTTGGTCGCCTCCATTCCCTATCACATCCATACATACGTGCGTCAACGAAGCTAGTCACCGAGCGTTACATTTGACCAGGCATTCGTAAAGATGTTCGTAACTGGGTCAAACAGTGCTTGGAATGTCAACGTAGTAAAGTTCATCGTCATACCACCGCAACCTCGGGAACCTTTGCTTTACCCGACGGACGCTTCAAACAGGTCCATCTTAATATCGTTGGTCCCCTTCCTCCTTCCAACGGTTATACACACCTTCTAACTTGTGTGGACCGATTCACAAGATGGCCTATTGCGGTCCCTTTGAACAACACATCAACGGAAACAATTGCACGCAGTTTTGTCGACTCGTGGATTTCAAATTTTGGTGTTCCAGCTACAATCAAGACTGATCGTGTATCTCAGTTCACGTCTGCTCTTTTTCGTGATTTGAATCGTATTCTTGGATGCGAGCACATAACGACCACTGCATACCATCCATCGTCACACGGCTTGGTCGAAAGGTTCCATCGCCAACTCAAAGCATCCGTGATGGCAACATCGGCAGGTGGCAAATGGTCTGATCGCCTACCCATTATTCTTCTTGGTTCGCGAACCACTGTAAAGGAGGACATTGGATACACCTTGGCAGAGTTCGTTCATACTTGTACATTACGTATTCCTGGAGAATTTCTTTCTAATTCCCTGGTACCTCTGAGTCCTGATGTAACTTACGTCACGCGTCTACAGGATCACATGCGCCATATTCAACCTTCACCTCCACGGAAAACGTTGCGCCAAGAACAAATCCGTGTGAACTGCGTGCCTACCCCTTTGTTTGCATTCCCGTTGGTTCGCCTAAGACATCTCTGCATCCGCCGTACGATGGGTCTTTCAGAGTGCTTGTTATCGACAAAAACGGAACACGTCACTCAGTGAGCATTGTTACAGTATAGGCTGCTTACGTCGATCACGATTCAACGTTGCTGTGTCCTCATTCGGACATTATACATGCAGGTGACTCAAGTCAGCGTACTCTAGATCCGACTACCGACTCACAAAACCTTTCTCAGTCTATTCAACCCAAGTTCGACACCAGTGACCATACCCTTGTTCCTGCTTTCCAATCCAAGCCTTGCACATTACGTACCCGTTCTGGACGAACTGTTAAATGGCCGACCATCTATAACGATCATCACTACTGACTCACCGTCTGTTTCCTTTATTATCGAGCGTTTTCTCTTCCTTAACGCTCTAGAAGGTGGAAGTTATGTAGAGTCTGTTACCTTTTTACTCTCTTGTTACACACTATTCTTCATACCTGTTACTTTCATTGTACACATAAACTACTTGTCTATTGTTTGAATCAGTATACACCTCGTCCTCGCGCACTTTGGCTTCTACTTGCACGTGGTCGTTGTTACCGGGATTCAACTGTAGCAACAACCCATTTTAGTACGCTCTTAGAACTAAATTCGCTGGAAATTCTCTGTTATTCAAGAAGAACGTTCTTCCAATATACAGCAGACTTAGTGTTGTGGAATATATTGTGAACAGTCAATGTAGACTGTTTTGCAACATTGTCGATTCACTTCTTGGTTCGACTACAATCTCATGGCAGAAAGGGTTGAGTCTTCAACTGGAGGGTTAGTTAATGCCCCCTCGTGAGTGTCGTATTTGTCTCGATGGAAATCCCACGCACTGGTGGTCTGAAGAAACCGTAAACTAAATATCATGTATTCAATCATTGTGGATTCATAACTGTCTTTTCCTTTCCTATTTTTCTCTTGCTCATATAGATTATTTTGTTAATCCACATGGGCTTTGAAATCGACAAAAGAAAAATCCGCAAATTCCTTTTTCAAATAGGACAGTCGCAGCTTTGGGTGTCCTTCTCTGGCATTCCGGTGTAAATAATTTGTATACCCGATCGGCAACAGCTACTTCGTCCTACGCAATTTGAAGCTGAACTGTTGTGTCCTGTTAACTGTGCGCATGCAGACAAAGTATGCGTGTTTATGCGGCTTGCCCGGTTGCATAATTCACCGTACATGTGACGCCAGTTGGCCCATAACCTTGCGATTGTCTACGTCGGACTGGATTTGTCATGTGACCTTCCTGATTGGACAGGTGAGCCTTATATTGTCTGTGCTTGTGTGTCGACATTCTACAGTCTATAAACTCACCGACAGGTATGATCGCTTGGTGTCGTCTACAGTCTTTACAGTATATTAATCTGCCTTTCTACAATACAATACTGCTGTCAATACTGAAAAACGATAATTAATCGTTCACTGTTTCACAAACACACAATGGGTGATGTTAAAAATAGAAGAAAGCCCAACATTGCGGTTTTCCAAATTACTGAGAGAACGGCTACACAACTATAGTCTTCTTAATAAAAACTTGATTCCAAGAGTAGGTAATCTATTGTTAAATAGTTTCCACGATTTGGGTTGGTGCTACATGAGACGGCGAAGTACCGCTTGAGGTTACTGTGTATCACAATCTGTTATTTTCAGCAATTTACAAAACCGTTAAATATCGCTTTAAAAAGAAATAGATATCTTGCTACTCACTAAACCATGGCTCCTTCAAGGGATGTCAAAACTTTGTGTGACAGATTTGCATATGTAACAATTTTTGTTTGCCTGAAAGGTACCACAAATGACGGATTTAAGTACACTCACATGAGTTCTCTTCAGATACAAACTTGTAAAACTGAACGAGTAATGCGGTTCAGAAAATCTTATGAATTCCTTCAGTCGTCGTTGTATAAAAGTATGGATTCATGATGAACAGATCTTCAATCGGCTTCAACAAGTATCTGCTAAAGGCTTGGAGAAATTTTATTGATGGACGTCTGTTTTCATTTACGTAATGGATGACCTACGAAGGCAGTATTAACCGGCTGGACACAGTCTGTGTCTATTGTTGCAAAATCTATCCAACCAACTGCAAGAGGACAAAAGAACTGACCCCCCCCCCAAAGTAGATCAGGCCTGTAGTCGTAAGTTGGTAGTCACATCACGAGTGACCCTTCCCTCTTACAGTTCACTTATCGACTTATGACTTGGACACAGCTGTGAACCGAAAACGGATTGTGAGTGTACAATTTAGCTTTTCTGAAAATATGTTCGAGATTAGTAGTTGAACAATGTTGATCTCAAAGGACGAAGTGGTTCGACAGACTATCACAACGTGGACAAGCAGATGTCTAGCAAGAAGACAGGTGGCTACTGAGAATCATAAAAGACAGTCTTTCACATGTGGGCACAGGTCATGCGAATAATCTTAATAATTGATCTATATTAGAAATGGCAACGATGTAATATGAACTTCCCTTTGCACTATTTTTCTCCTGATACTAATGATAACACAACGGTTAATCAGTATTGGAATTCCATTTATATGACTTTGAATTAAAGCGCTTAAACACATGAGATTGTAACTGTGCCAACCCTCCCACCACACACCGTCTAAGTTGAATATTTTGCTTCTATCAATCAAACTCGTTTGAATTTATATCCATGCTACATAGGATCACTGACCTATAAAACAAACGATGGATGTAGCCGCGTTTGCATTGGTTAACTTTTGTTTTGACTCATCAGAAAGTGTTCTCTATCAAGTCCTGACATTCCGCTGTTCTGATTGGAAGGGATATGAGGCAGACACGTCACAACAGTCTCCGTAAGGCTGTTTTGATGGCGACTGAATGAAAATACTCTAAGAGGTTTCATGTTGAAACATCAAGAAGGAAGGCTCAGTTTAGAGAAGAAACTGGCAGAAAATCCATAAGAAGTCTGTTTATTTCATTTTCCCATATTATAAGTTTATTGTGTATGGGATGCAACATGGAAACAGAAGACGGTGAATTCATGTTTCCGCGTCGAAAAGCTAGAGACTAGTGCATCATCGAATTTGTATGAGCCACTTATTTCCTAGTACAGCCGGCATACTAAATTTTTTGCAATATATTTTACACGGAGTGATAATAAATGATACTTACAAAAATGATCGTTGGTATACAAACCCTATCTTGTTCGGCGACCTCACCAAACTCGAACCCGAATGATCACTAGTGAAAATGAATTGTTACCCAAGTTATGAAGCCTAAAAACAATACAATAAGAACAGAGAATGACAAGCTATTCGCTTCACTCAACCATAGTTTCGTAAATATGCCCCATTGAGTCACTGAATTGGAGATGCAAGATATTGAATTTAGGATGTAGCAGCTAAGGTGTTCTAGTTGAATGCATTAGTCATTATGTTCATCTCCATTAAACTATTGAGCTCTCAGAATGTGATTAAAATGGAACGACAAATTTAGGCTGATTCGGGGGTGGGGGCAGAAGTGATTTTTAGTTCATGTGCATGCCTTTCATTTCAGGTAGTCAAATTATTCTCCGTTGTTCCCAGGATGTTGTTATCACTAATAGATTCAGGCTAACTAAGTGATTGTTAGGATGATCAACAGTTGACTGTAACAGTATCGTGATCATTAGCCAGTTCAGTACAGAACATTCGTTCATTTATTGACCAGCAAGCTGGTCAGATGATCACAGTGTAATTGCACGGAAGATTGCTAGGTACTTCCAGAAGATTAGGCTTTAAATTTCGCTATGGCAGGTTACATTATGATGCGTGATAAACATTCTGGATATGTTTTCGATAGCATTCTTGCTTAATTTGTAAGTTTCTTCCGGAAAGATAAAATGCTATATTTATCTATGTTGATCTGAAGCTTGAAAACCATAAATAATAGAGAATGTATGGTGAAATAACATCTCCAGGAATGTTAGCCAAACTATTAAAACTGGGGATGAGTATTACACCAAAATGTTGTACTAACTTCTTCCGCTGTATTTCGCAGGTGAGTTACGTAATTCATGTTGAATACTAGACAATTAGATAGCCTTACTGATCTGGACAGATTTTATCAAGCTAAGATTAGCGCGGCCCTGGTTAACCAAAGTACATTTTCTTTCCCGTGTAGCAATCAAGTTGAGATCCAATCATCATCATGATAACAGCCATGAGCCTGACCAAAAGGTACTGTGGCTCGGGCCGCCGTTCACCTCAACAGTGACGTAGAATATCCTGGAAGAAAACGTTACTAAGAAGGTTGAACATTATTAAAACAAGACTAAGCGGAAGAACTATAAATGGTATTAATACAGGTTTGCCATTGACTGCGACACATTGCCATCTCGGATAGCGTTTCTAACCAGCGGTTTGAGTAATCACGAGGACCCCATCTAGGCAGGCGACACCTACCCACTTTGCTCAATGGAGCAGTCAAGGTCTTCATATTTTGTGACCACGTTGTTGGTTGACCACCACGCGGTTTTACCAAACTGTCGGACTAGAAGAGCATGGTGTGTTTTGAGAACAAACTACACACGTTCGGCAATCTAAATAGATCGGCCGCGATTTAATCTGGTACCGACAGAAATAACTATTAAGGATACTTCAAACGGAAGATGGGCTGATGCACAACCAACAACAGATTAAACGGCGCCAATCGAAAGTGTGTAGAACTTCCGCATCAGTAACATGACATCGACCGAGAAGTTGTAAGAGTAATGGTCTTGAATGTTGAAGTAATGAACAAAATTGTGAAAAGTACTGGCAAATGCTGACTGTAATGAGCCGAGGTCAATTCAGAAATTCTATCGTGGGTAGGCGCAGAAATGTGCACGCAAAATAGGCAAGCAACAATATACAGATGCGGCCGTAATCTAGAATAATTAATGTACTGTCATCAGTAGACGGTTGGTAAAACGTTTGTAACGAAACGGTCTGTTATAGAGTCCCAACTATTACAGTGCTGTCACTCAGTCGATACGTTGATCTCGTAATCAAAGTCTTTGGGTATAATTACAAGTAAAATTCTGACGTCCAAAAAAATACGCTAGATGATGAAAAAGAATCATTGAGGAAATCTACCGTTTTCGCAGAGAAACGGTTGGAGACAGTGACGGAAAATCAAGTGAACACAAGTGGTTAGCGTGCTTTGACAGGTTTACAAGTTCAGTCAACTGATCTAACATATGGTTCCAGATAATTTGACACCGGTAACTTCAGACTGATTGAACTGCCAGGTTCACGAAACATTGAGGAACTTGATAACCGTTAATACTGAACCCGAATGCATTCAACAAAAGCCAGTAGATAAGTCATTTGTAACTCATTTTCCGATAACTGCATGTCACCTGTTGAAAGATATAACGGAGAATTTTGTACAATACCCATCTGTTCAGTATCACATGTATTAATGAAAAGAAGCTCTGCGGTAGCACAGTTGTCAGGCTTGAAGTTGATCTTCCTGAGTCAACTAAAGTTAACATTCATACAGGGATAAGCAAAGACACGGCTTTCCTCAGCCAATAGAAATTCAATCACAAATGCAATGAGCTGATAGTTAATGTACATGCTTACATACTGTAAAATAGAACGAACCCAATTTAGAGATGGA